>VYXF01009377.1:261385-310897 GCA_013397295.1 Polioptila caerulea
CGCCGCCCCCGGAGCCCCGCCACGGGCTGCCCCCGGGATGTGCTCCCGGGATCGACATCCTTGCCCGAGTGTCCGGGACCGGCCGTGGGAGCCTGGATGGGTGCCTGTACCTGCGGAGCCGCCGTGCTGCCCGGTACCCGAGTTCCCCGGGGAAAGGGAGCTCTGGGGAACGAGCTGGCCCCGCACCTGTGGCACCGGAGGGACTTGAGCTTTGTGGTAGTGGTGCTGCCGGACATAAAGCCGAGAAAGCAGGACCGTTTGGGACCACCTGAAGTACTAAATCAGTGCCACAGGCTCAGATATCATTCCCTGTAAACGGGTAAATTAGAGACTCACACAATGGTTTGTGTCGGGAGGGACCTTAAAGGCCAGATAGTTCCAAACCCTTGGGCCATGGACAGTGACATCTTCCACTAAACCAAATTGCTCAGAAACCAATCCAACGTGATTTTGAACACTTCCAAGGCATCCACAACGAATGTTGAGGCTTAATCTCCTAGGGGACTGGCAGCAGAACTGCAAATCTACCTCCCTCCATGCTTACTCTGTCCCCTGTCCTGGGCTACCTTCTAAATAAAGTGGCTGTATGCTGTTTCATTTCTGTGCCTGAGCCACATGTCACAGAAGACAACTTACCAATGCCATGGGATCACAACAGCCTTTCCAGGAGCTGTCCTGACCCAGGGGAACCACTGCTGGATCTGAGACACAGACCTTGTCCTTGCAACTTGGGGCTACTGATTCAGCTAAGGTGTCAGACTCACATGTTTCCTGAAACTTGTCCAGATCTGAGTTGGTGGGGAGAGATGGGTACCCTGGCTGTGATCTGAGCCCTCACACAAAAGAGGCCTGAGATAAGTAGAGTGGGGATCTTCTGATAACTGATGACAGGAACAGCCTGGTCACTGGGATAGGCTAGACACCTGACTACTAGAGTGCCTGGAGTTGGATAAGATGAATCCACTTCATACAAAGCTTCAGAATTTGTTAAAGCATTTGGTAAACTTGGAAAATATCCTTACATATTAGTAAAATAAGGATCATTCTTTAGAAACAGATAATTTTATTCTCATTATTGATGACCAATGACTAATTCCAGTTGGAATGATAAATCATGACTCTCATCGTATCTTACTTTCACTTTAATTTGAAGGCCAAATAGCAAACATCCAAGTAAGAACATTTGACATGCTGACAAAAAGCACCAGGACATATTCTAAAACGATATAATTTATATACTACTGTTATTAATTTCTGTAGTTATTATTGTGTGCAGTTATTGGTTTAATAATAATCCAGCAGATTCTGAAAAACTATGTTCAGTTTGCAAAAGCAAGGCCAGGAATTGTTTTCATCACTCCAGAAACAGAATATCAACATTATCTAAGGGAAAAAACCAAACTAGCAAATAAATGGCTCTTGTGCTATACAGCTAAGCTCTGGAGACTGTGTCTGTTTCAATCCATGAAGGCAAAGAAAGTTCCAGACAAAAAGAAAAGCTTAATGTCAAGAGGTATTTTGAAATATTCATGACTACACAGTGCACTGGCCACAGACCTAACAGCAAGACTACAGGCTGCCTTACATCACACACTGAGTGAAGAATTTCAATGTGTGTGAATAATCTTCCATGCCACAGCCAGCAGCTCTAGCCCCTAATTTCCGCAGATCTGTGCACAGTGTGACATCACATCTTACAAAGTGGCCTCACTGCATCCCCACACGCTCTGTCCTCCCACCAGCACACTCCTGCACATCCAGTGCTCACGTTGTCCTTACGTCAGCTCAACAGATGCAGCTGATGTGACAGCCAGATGCCTGTGATACTGCAAATGCACCGAAGAGCAGCTGTGCTCTGGCTCTATCAACTTTTCCTTTGCTATGCTGAATCCAATAAGATGCCTAAACCAAAGCTTGTATTGATCCAGTTTATCAGCTTTTATGGGGTGTGGAGGACAAGTGGTGACAGCACTGGAGACTGAAGCATCTGGGAAGGTGTGCCACAATCACAGCTCTCACCAGCTTCTGCTTGATTCTGGCACAACCATCTCCCACCAGTTCACAGAACTGGGGGTGACTCTCTCACCATTAAACTCTTTCACCACTTATAGCTGAGGTTGCTTCTCTCCTGCTCTTTTCATCCTATCATTCTTCAAGGCAGTCCAAAGAGAAAAAAGCCAACAGACTAACAACAGAGCGAGATAAATGTCAAGTCTGGCGTCTACACACTTACTTGGGCTATAAGGAGGCAACAATATTCCCCCACACTTCATTCCTTGGAGTGTGTGTCTGTATTCCCTAATGGTGCAGCATTAGGTCACACTGCCGTGTCTGGGCACAGACCACCACCCAGGCAGTCAGCTCTTGACATCTCCAGAAACCCTGGATAAATCCCTTCTCTTTTCCTAGTACAAGGAGTAAGCTTCTCCCTCACAGGAAAGAATTAAGGAATCACACTTGCTACGTCCTACAAAATTCTGGGTCTTGATCAGCAGCTATCCAAAAAAACAAGGTGCAGGCCATACTAACAGTCAGTTTGCTTCACAGCTTGAGTGAGGAAAACTCTCTATAATGCAAGAGAAGGAATTAATTTTGCCTCCCATATGAAATAGCAGCTCCTGCAACAGCAGGCTGCTCGGTAGGATCTGGGGAGAAATGTTCTTCCCTGGAGCACCGTGACCCCATCTTTTGTTGTGTTTTCCCTTTGGATGAAGTAGCACCTCCCAGCTTATACTGAATTCAGATCCTGAGTGGCCTAAAGGTTTATGAGATGTCAAACTGTCCCACTGCACCTCCAGGAGAACACTGCTTTCCATAGAGTTTCACATTTAATATGGGAAGTCCAAAACACTGAACCCACAATTTTGAATACCCTGCTTTCCACTGTGCCTATTTCTGTAACAGTATTGAGGCACTGCTCAGCTCCAGATACGTACCTATGCCCCATTGCATCATTTAGGCAAAGCACATGCCTTATATCTTTCTTGAATTGGGAAACTTTTGTGTTTGGAGCCATCCTGAAACATCCTTTTTCAAAAAATTCCTCTATTCCATGTTGAAATACTGCAAATCCATGCAGGGGCATCCACTTTCTACCCAAACACATTTATTAACCTTAAATAATAGATAAAACTTTGTTAAATACTTTGTTTTAACACAATCATCAGTATAATCTCAATGTAAAAAATCCTGGCATTTTTATATTAATGAAATAAATCCTATACCTAAAATTACAGGCATATATAGGCTCTGGCATACCAGGGAGACCAAGTGTCTCTGGGTCTCAGTGATCTTAATGGTTGTTTTACAACTGTTTCCCAATTCAAAGTCTCCTGCACCTTTGATTTTACCTGTTGATGGTTCCTCTGCCTGGATACTTGCCCAGTGTTGCTATCCGGGCATGAAGCAGGCAGGCATTTGTGTTCTGGCAAGTGGCAGAGCTGCCCTTTCCACAAGCAGCTCAGAGATGGGCCATGAAGGCAAACAAGAAGGTGGCAAGGGTATTTGGAAAGAAATGACTAAGACTCAGAAAAGCTGGTGGAGGAAGAGAGCAAGAACCAAGTGGAATTACAGAATGTAACCTGGGAGAGAGCAGAGAGACTCAAGCATTGCTTGGGTGTAGCAGCACTTAAATATCCACGTTTTCTCTTTGCCTGATATTAGGGGCTTGCAGATGTGCATCTGCTAGTTAATACCCTAGCTAAGGAATCAGGAGCTATTTAACTACACACAGAGGGAAAGGGGTGCTTCAGAGCTCCGAGCAGGTATCAATGCCAGATACAGAACTGATGGGAAAAAAAAGTGAAAAGGAACATGACAGTTAAATTTTGCCTCTGTTTTAATGCCTTGACACTGAAAGATTCAATAGACAGCAATTTCTTGTACAAATTTCAGACTATACTAAGAATGGAAAGACTTCCAAGATAGCAACATATTAAAAGATAATATTGTTCTGCAAGCGGCATAAATATGAAAGAAAATTCAAGTCATTTATTAATGGTAATATGTTCGATTGCACTAAACAGGGGCATGGTATTCATCTGAATTAAACCAAAATTTAGTGTGCTTGGCTTTGGACAGAGCTTTATTTATGGCATTTTCTGTAACAGGCATGGAACTAAAGCTGTTCTTCATTATTACAAATATGCATAATGTCGTTTTCTCACTCTAACGAAGTAAGGCCGTGTGCATCAGTGATCCTAAACTACCATTCCATAATACCTCATTAATAGTCCCTGCTTCATATGTGGGAACAAGATCAATCTCCTAGTAGGGAGAAAGTGTTAAAAACTGGAGCCCCAGGAAGAAAAGATTTATGTGGTACTAGAGACATGGTAATGTCAGATTTTATCAGCTGATGTTGCCTATGCTCTTGCAGTTAAAATGTCTTACTAAAGGTTTCCATAGCTGAGCAAACCTTCCAGAAATGCTGAATCTTTAGGACTGGAAGTTCAGTCAGATAAGCGGTGCATAATTATTCAGTAGTCACATGAATTTATCTGAACCTATTTGGACAGCAAATGGGGCTGTTAATCTCACAAAATTAGGCTCTCACAAACCTTAGAGTGTTGCTGATTTCAATCTTCTTAGCAATACTTTCAAAATAGCTTTTCATTGTGCTTTTTATACTTCACCCCAGTGACCACATTTTCAAATTCTATGTGCCCCTTTCAGGAGTTTTATTCATTTCTGCCTGTACCTACCAGTCAGACTTGAACAGATCACCCCCAATCCTAAAGCAACACCCCTTCCTGTCTGCTCAGCAGCAGTACTATTTTCAAGAGGCATCCTTGCAAGTCCAGCAAGCATTACGCAGATTTGTAATATTCCACCAGAAAGTAGGGCCTGGCTAAGTAAAACAACATGAAAATAAAAGAGAAATGAAGAAGTTATTGGATCAAACCAACAGGATATCTATCCTTCCTTCAATGAGATATAGAAGCTGATTTCTGGAACTGTCAGTGCAGGAAGAGCATGTCATGTTATTTCTCCAGCAAACTTTTCCCAACTTCTACAACACTGGTTTAGGAACATCCTAACCAGCAGCTGAGGTTCTGTTTCTTAGAGCAAACTACCAGGATCAGCAGTGTCCTGCAACAGTCCCACAGCATTCCTTCTGTGGACCACAGGGCAGGAATGAAATCATCAATTGACCCCATCTATTCACTCTGGGGTGACTGCCTGTGTCCCTATGGCACCTTTGCTGCAGCATCAGGAAAGCCTAACATGGATCCCAGGGAGATGGGTGACGGGACAAGGGCTTAATGGTTTTAAAGTGCAAGAGGGCAGGTTTATATTAGATATTGTGAAGAAATTCTCCACTTTTAGGGCGGTGAGGCACAGGCATAGTTTATCCAGAGAAATTGCAGATCCTCTGTCCCTGGAAGTGTTCAAGGTCCACTTGGATCAGGCCCTGAGCAACCTGGACTAGTGCAAGGTGCCCCTGCCCATGGCAGAGGGGTGGAACTAGATGATCTTTAAGGCCCCTTCCAACACAAACCACTCTGTGCCTGTGATTTGCACACTGAGGCAGGGAGTGCCTTCACATGCCATGGTGATGTGACACCACAGGCACACTGAGCCAGTGACTTGTCTGCGTGACACCTCCTGCCCTCCAGCAGGGAAGGGAAGGGAAAAGCAGCCCTCCTTGGCTTGAACTTCTGCTGATGCACACGTGGGTCCTGTACTGACTGTGAGCTGCAGACCCAACATGTAAAACAAATAAATTCTTTGCTATTTAAAGCAATGGTTTTCATACCTTCACGGCAAAAGCCCTGCAAGCGTTTGACTCACAATCACACCAACGTATGACTGGAAATCAGAAAAATAAAGCCTGGTGGAATCTCATAATGAAAGTTGTTGTTTTTCTCTTCCAGAAAACACAGCCAAAGCGACTTATGAAATGCTGCAACAAGGTCAGAGGGGCATGAGCAATTGTCCTGAGGACATATGGTGCAGTGCACAGTTTTGACAGTACACAATGATACTCAAATAAGCAACAAAACCAAACCAAACCCAATATTTGCAACTGTAATGACATTTGTTTTCCTATCTCTTCTTCCCTTTTCCATTCCCTCAAGACTACAAAAAAACCCTGACAGATTAGTAGGATGGAGATCCAAATACTACCTCTGGCAACACATCTACTGCTGAGACCAAAGTCAGTATGGAGCAGCTTACAAGAAGGTAGTCATTTAAAGCAAATGAATTAAGCATCTAAAGCAAAATAAACAAATTCTCCATGCTGAAAGAAAGTGATTTTTCATGTGTATAAGATGAGGAACTTGGCAAAGTTGTCATGACTTGAAGACAGCCAGAATTACTAGAATTAATCATTCTCTGCTTCAATATACATCTTGACTTCAATCCTATTAAAGATGGAAATAGGAGGAAAAGAGAGAGGAATCCAGACAGGCTATACTGTAAGATTGTGCTGAGTGACTGTGCCTGAAACTGAAGCAACAAAGACTTGCCTGAAACATAAGAGATAATCAGAGGTTGATGAGATTGTGCCAAGTACTGAAGAATCCAATTGCACACACACAGAGAACTGTCACACTTCTTACCTGCAGGGAGTAAATCAGAGAGGCAGATATAAGAAAGACATCTTTCAGAAGCAAAGGCTTCTGAAAAAGCCTGCTATGTGCGTTCATTTGCAGAATATTACCACATACTGATAAGTGTACAGAAGTGAATTCATCTACATCCAAGGCACTGGAGCTGAAAAACATCCGTCTGCTTAAAATGCGGATATTATACTCAAACCCCCCATCTTCTCTCCTAGCAAATTCACAGTCCATGCATAGTCAGAATTACTTTTGCTTCCTGTCATGAAACATTGACACAGCTAAGAGTTAACTTTCTCCTGTATGGTTTCATAATTTTGTGTGTGTTGAATGCTTTATTACTTATCATGGCGCACAGGAAACCCTAAGTGCCAAAGTTGCAGCATTTTTTGAAAGCAGATCTAAGCCTGGAGAAGGGGTGATAGATTTTTTAATTTTAGGGTAATGCAGGATGGGATTTCCCTCTGCTAGCTTTGGTTATCCAGAGGCAAAGTAGGCTCTTGGTTTAAGGACTGGTTCAGACATTTCTTATCATCAAATCAAAAAGATAGGAGGCTGCTGATCAATTCACCTAAGATAGAGGTCTGTTTTAACTGGGAATCCTCCAGGAGATCCTACTCTCTCAAAGCCATCTTAAAATATAGAGATCATACATTATTTTATTTAAATTAGCAGTGATATTATTTATGCAAATAGAAGACACTGAGGTATGATAGGATGCTGCTGGGCTGTCTGTGGTCTCACCTGTTAATTGTTGCCTGCTGAGAGATTGTGTAAGAAAATATGGAGCTACCCACTCTGTAACCATCATGATTATATTTGAGTTTAAGATCTTGCGGAAATGTCTTTCTTTCTGCATTCTCTCATGAGAGATAGAACAGACTGAAATACTTTCAGCTCCATTTAAGCAATATGCTAACCTCCACCCAAAGCAGGAAAAGACAAAGGCGAGCTGTAATGCTCGAATGAGAACCAAATTTTGGGAAGCATCAGAGTGGGTTGGATGAAGGGACCAGCTGTAGGCTGGAAGCCAAAGGTGGCACGATGCCAGCCCTGCTAAATGCACAGCACCAGGGCTCTGCAGCTGGGGGGATGGTCTGCAGAGAAGAGAGCAGATCAGGTGTTCACCCTGTTCAGATTTTCCGAAGTTTCAAGCAAAGCTTCACGGGAGATTATATTGGTACAGCTTTTAGCCTTTGCTTTGCAAAATGCATCTAGCAAAGTACAGACTTGCTACACAGGGTGCCCATCCTTTGAATCCTGACAGGTTTGGATGTGAGACAGCACTGTTGCTGTTTATGCAGGTTTGATCCTTTCCTTCCCATTTGTTGCCTATGTATGTTTGAAGCAGTTGATGTGATTAAGCTGTCATCTGCCAGCACTCCCCAACAGTTTTGTGTCCTTCTGGTAAATGAAGACTGTCACCTCAATGCTAAAGAGTCAGTAATCATTCACAACCAACATATTGGCACAAAACTCATCATTTGTTCACACAGATCCAAAGTATCAAACAAATATAATCAGAAATCAGTGCAGAAAAATGTACTTCATTGAGGAGGGCAAAAGGCATCCCCTACACTCACAAATCTGATTTTCCCAAGGTACAGTATTTTTCTGCAGCCATATATTTTAAATCAGTTGTAAATCTGTTCTGGGTGTATAAGAACTTGCCAAACCTATGATCATTTGCAAACTTCATTATGTTCAAATGGAACGAACAAAGTATTGTTCTCAAGAAATAAAATCTCAACTGCATAGTCCAATTCATTTACTTATTTCATAGAGGACTTGGTGGAGATTTGTAGTCAGCTGAAATTTCTCCAGTTATATTTGTGACGTGCTCACAACATTCATTGCAAAGATTTTCTGGCATTTGCTTGCATACCTGTTCAGTATTTTTTAATGGTCTTAATTATTAAGAGAAGTTCCATATTTCTCAGAAGTTTCCATACAATTATTTTTTTATCAAGAAGAAGAAAAATCCCATTTAAAAAAATTATCCAGTTTTACAGGTCAAACCAGTGTTCAAACCAGTCTGTAACTTGCAACCTGTTGTAGCTTGTTTACTCAGAGCGGTGCTGTTCACTTGTGGTAGCTTCACCATTGTAATGAAACAACACATTTGCTGTTGATGTACTGACCTATTAATGTCATTAATATGACATTCCTTTTGCATTGCCATGATGATATTATCATTGAGTTTATATTCCCAGGTTTTAGATTTTTTTCTTTTTTTAAAGTACACATAGGAGCAATACATGGGCAAAATTCAAACAAAGTCTCCCTAAACCCAACTAGATAGTTGGAAGCACACAGGAAATCTGCATTTGCAACTACAATGACCCAGGGCAGCTCTCTGGCCATGCAAACAAGGTACCAGCACAGCTTTTGTCAGCACAGCTAAACTGCCTTCTCATCCCTAAGGCAGGGTACTCTTGTCTGAACAGTCACTGATGAACAGTCACCTCTCACATGTGACACCTCTTGGAAGCTTATACTCTTTACAGAATTCTTGCTTTTATTTCACTTATTTCATTTCTTCATTGGGATTACTTTTAGAGGAAGNCATACTCGTTACAGAATTCTTGATTTTATTTCACTTTCTTCACTTTTATTTCACTTATTTCATTTCTTCATTGGGATTACTTTTAGAGGAAGTTGTCAGCCCTCATGAGCCCAAATGACTGGGGGTAAAAGTGTGAATGGGTGACTGACCATTGTGGCATTCAAGACCACATCAGCTACAAAACAATCCTTGATTGTTATAAAAGTAAAGGTCACAGTTGGAAAAAAAATCCAAAAGGAAAAAGTTGCTGATTATTTAGACCTAAATAGAGATTACTAGGACTTTTAAAACAAAAAAGCTAGTAAGTGAAGCAAAGAATGCAAATCTGTGGTAAATAGGGTTAACAATAGTCAGAAAGACATTTTGAACATAAAGGGAGCAAAAGAAATACTGACAGTGGAACTGGAAATTATAAAATTGCCAAGAATAATCCAGAAAAGACAGAAGCATTCAATAAATAACTGGTGTATCTTTGGCCAGGGATCAGATGATGTGATCATTTCATAAGAAAATCATGAAGCAATTTTCACTCCAACAGTGCATCAGAAGACGTCAAATAAGAGCTACTGATTTTAGATATATTTATAGCTCTAAGTTTCAAAATGAATATATGAGGGTCTAAAAGAAGTCAATGTGTAAGCCCCTCCAGACCATTAGTGTTGATCTTTTCAATAAATCTTGCAATACCTTGAACTGGAAAGTTCAAGAAGATGAGAAAAAATAAGGTAACTTATTTTCCAGTCTATTCTTAAGAATAAAAATTACGAGATAATAAATGATGCAATTCAGGTAATTCCAGATTTTCAGACTGACTACCATCAATCCCAGACTAAATAAAGTAATGGCTGTTACAGAACCAATTAGTAAGGCTTAAGAAGGAGGCAGTATAATTATCTCCATTCAATGGGTTTTTTGGGCAAATAGATCCATCAGAAAAACCTGATATCTTTCTCTAATGAGATTTCAAATTACCTGAAAGAGCTAAAGGTGTCACTATATTTGGGCTTCTGCAAGATATCTTATGCAGTCAGTACCATATATTGCAAAAAACATTGATTGAGGATGCCATGAATCAACAGCACACACGTTAAAGGGACTAAAACTGGCAAGTGCTCACATACCAGAATGTCACTGCAGGGATATGTGCTTTCAGTAAAGTTCAGTGGGGATCCAGTCCTACACCAGTTAAATTTTTTGCTTGAGACATGGAAGGAAGCATAAAGCTGTTGTTGATGAGAACTGTAGATAACACAAAGACTGGGTGAGAAATATATAATTAAGATGATGGATGGCTGATGCAGAGGGATTTAGAGCTCTTTATGATGCATCAGAAGGGATGTATGATATTACTGCACATCAAAAATTGCCCACTTTCTCCCACATATACATAGGCCAACAGAAAGACACATAAAAGGGGAAATACAAAAGCAAACATTCAATGCTTAGCCAAATTTTACCACCTGGCAAGGTGGACATAAATAAAAACCACTTTAATCAGACCAGCTGGTGGTCATATGTCTTTGAAATAAAGGAAGTAAAACATCTCTAGAGATTCAATTTGGAGAAACAACGTTCCTTATGAATATGAGATCTCATCTAAGCAGGAACATAACTCCTAGGAAAGAACATGTGTTCTCAGTTCAGTTTTGTGGCCAAAAAAGGAACCCCAGATCTTTTTAAAAGATGTAGAGCTGGTCCTGGTTTGGCACTGAACACTGATGTAATCACAGCTGGAATACTGTGTTCTGGGAAGGACATTGGTAACAGAGGGAGCAAGGCAGCACAGATAAAGATTAAAGAACAAGAGAAAGCATCTGTTAGTAACACTGCAGGAACTTAATCTATTTAATTAATGAAAGAAAAGGTTAAAAAGAAATTTGAAGAGTTTGTAAGTACTTACAAGGGAATACAACTTTGTTAATGGGTTTTTCAATTCAGCAGACAAAGTAAAGCAAGTACATGAAAGTTAAAGCTGTGTATACAATGGAAATAAGATGTAAAAACTGGTTGTGGTGAAAATACAATATCAGTTTTTAAACAAAGTCTGAATATCGTTCAAAAACCAGTACCTGAAGCACAAATAAGCTTAGGAGAGTCCTACAGTGTGCAATACACAACAGGACAGACTGAAGGACCCACTGTCCTTACTACATATTTATGGGGCAAAACTGAACATAGCTGGAAGGGGAAATACTACCAGCTCTGTCAGAATAACATGGAGCAGATAGACAAAGAAAAAAAATGCACAGATAAGTATGGAATGATGTTCATAGAAACATAGAGTGTTTCTAGTGTGGTGTGAGCACAGAAATCATGTGAAGATAGAGGGGAAAAAAAGCAGCAAGAGGAATAATTGAAAGGAGAAGCGATATCTAAGACAATGTTGCATGGTATATAATTCAAGATTTAATCTAAATGTACCAATTTCCTGCACAAAACAATAGGTGATGTTCTAAACTGTCAAATTAAACGGAGGGAAAATACTATCTGCCACCCACTGCTTCCTGCATTTTGATAGTTAAAACCTTCACTTTACTTGCAGAGTGCTTTAATTTGAGCCTTATGTTTTCAATTTCTCCCCTCATCTCCCCAAATTCTCCATAGATTTGAGACTGGCGTGTGAATAACAGAGACACTCACTCGCTGTTAACAATGGCAAGTACAAAATAAGCAGGAAAGAGATATATGCCTTGCCAGGCCTTGTAATTACAAATTTGGCTTGGTTCATGCAAGTTCAACTCAATCCAGATTCTCCTCTAAATGCTGAGTATTCAAATCCAACAGAGAAATGTTGCTGGAATTACACAAAGGATGAATTTAACTCAGACAGTTTAATGCCTGTGTGTTTCTCATGTGCATGTCTCTGTTTGGTTTCATCATGCAGGAAGCAAATGCACAGATTGTAAACCATTGACAAAAGTATTGTGTGTGGAGCATCTGAAATGTTTGCCAGTTCCAAATACATTGCAGGTATGGGTCTTTTCAGCCAACTCACAGATTAATTTTTTATTATTATTATTTTTTGTGCTAAATGGTTCAGTGTCTGAGCACAATCCAATTATAGATTTTACTTCCTTTCCTTGGTTCTCCTTGGTGTTTTGTTTTTTTTTCAGTCCAACCATAGTGAAAGTCTCCCATACCCTTGCCCCAGCAATACTCAATGGAGCAGCTCATGTGAGAAAATAGATCACTGAACTGGTGTTCAGCAGGAAGAATTTGATTCAAAAGCAGATACCCCCAAAAAAGGACATTTCCAGGGCAGCCCCAGACTCCAGAAACACACAGAGGAGGAGGTGAGCCAGAGGTGTCCTCCACCACAGAAGCGTATGTCACCCAGGCACATAACATTTTTCATGTGCCATCCAGGATGTTTGGTGTTGTTTATGAAGGGTGCAAGCAGAAGCACAGCCAAGATACAAAAAGACAAAGTGTGTAAGGGTAGAATCAATCAGTCCTTATCAATCATATAAAGGCAAAGTCTGCTTTTGTCACCTTATACACGCCTGCCCCTTTCCTAGAGCTGCACATTGCACGAGTGTGGGCTTATGCACACACTTTTTAGTGCAGTGTAAAGTTTCTGCTGAGTGCATTAAAATAGCATGATTCCTTCCTGTGCATAAGGTATTTATTTGAAAGTTTTCAGCTCCTTTTTGATATCTTCACTCTTTTTCTTTGACCAAAAAAAACAACCTTTCCACCCTTTCCTTTGTAGCACTAATGCATTTGGTAGAAAGAAACTACTATTTCTTTTTTTTCCTAGCCCAATCCAGCACATAAATTACCTACTAGATGAGAATTTCACTAAATCAATTAACAAATAATTATTTTTTTACTAATAGTAGTGTGTTTTGGCAGGACTTAAAAGGCTGGCTATGATATTGAAGGAAGTAACCAATTTCCACAATATTAACTGGTAATTCAAAGGTGTAGTTCAGCTTCTTTATATTCTGGAGACGTTCATTAATGCTTTGAGAGTCTTCAGCTCGCCACACTAGAGGAACCCATGTGGTCCTCCATCACAATTCAATTTAAACTTCGGAGAATTCCTTTATCAGCTCTTTTTTATGCTAAATATGTCAATAATCATCTCTATGGTCTGTTAAATCTTCGAAGTTATGAACTTGTAACAGGGAGGGAACTTCCTTTATTTGTCTGTTTTTGCAGCATACAAATCTCCTTATTCTACCTCAGTGTGGGTTGGTTAGACTGTCTCCCAGAATTTTTAGGACGAGATAAATTTTGAGTGAGTCACAATCTTCTGGTCTTGCTAAACTTAAGGCTGGGGAGCTGCAGATCTCACTGTAGAGCTATGGGAGAAGTATCCCTGCTTCTCTAGAAGCTCTGCACAGCTTCCCTGTAGTGAAGCCACCCTGGGACTCCATTATCCACCTTTGGCTGAAAGTGGCCCTGCACAGAGGCAGATGATAAGTTAACATTGCAGATTTCAGAGGGCACAGTCTCAAAAAACAGGGTAGTGAGTGCACAGACAGCTCCATCAATAGTCATTACAAAGAGGGTACCTAACTGATTCTGGGAAATCATATTCAAATATTTAAACAAGACTCTTACCATCCATAATGATCATAAAAACCCCTACAATGAAGCACTACCCACTTGTAATTGCTGATTATATGCTGGGGTTTTCAACTGAGGCTTTTTCCTTATTTGCCTTATTATCACAAAATTGGGCAGAGATAGTTAATATAATGCACACAAAAAAAATAGACCTTGCACAGAGCAATCTGTACTTTCATTCCTCATTTTCAGTTTTATTAGAGACAACACTCAGCAATTTTATGTTAAGGCAGAGTGAGGCAAAATTGAATACATTTTTCTCTTGTTTTGTATAGCAAAAATACAAAGAACATGTTTTCCTTGAACAAAAACAAGAATCACTTCATTAACTTCTTAAAGCTATTACCAAGAACAGAGGCAGATATGAACCGGCCCAGATTCTCTCTTTGGTCTGTTTTTGTTGTTGATGTTTTTTGTTTGTTTGTTTGGTTTGGTTTTGGTTTGTTGTGGGGGGTTTTGTAATTATTTATGCACATTTTTTTTCTCCTCATAGCTTGTACATCCACTTAAGAAAAAGCTTGAAAACCAGCTATGCTTGCAAAACATCTCTTCCCGGACAGAGTTGTTTACATTATAGCAATGTTTACTGAAGCAAATGTAACACTTCATTAAAACACACAGCAGGAGCAGTGGTATCCTGGCATCTACCTGCAAGGTGCATCAGGACCAGGCTTTGGTCTTGGTGCTGCAAGAACCCCCTTTCAGTCTTACCTTTACATTTGGGTGCTGCCCTCACCATATCCTCAGTGCCTGAGCTTCAGAGGTGGCCTGTAAGAACAGGGCAGGGACAGGTTTAAATTTGTTCTAGCTGCTTGCCCCCAGCCCTGGCCTAAAGGGTCTCCAAGTTCTTTCTGAGAGACCTGTAGAATGGGAGGCCATGGTAGAAACCACAGGCTCCCATGTGCTTTCATTCCTGTGCTGAATGCTACAATTTTAATCAATTTCTTGGTGACAACTCTTGGGTTTCAGGGTTACAACTGGCAGCCTGCTAACTCTGTTGTGCAACAGAATCTGCTGGACAGATGTGTTTGGATATAACAGCACCAGAATATATTTTTAGTGAGTGTTCATGAGCTGTTTTCTGGATGGTAGCCCAGCATGCCTTCAGGTTCAGCTCAAATAAAAGAGAGAAATGGGGTGCTTCAGCAATGGCAACAGAAACATCCATGAATGGCCAAATCCTCAGCATGAGAAAAGAGAAGAAAACACAGGCACTTGGTTTTAATCAGCATGTTTCCATTGGGAGCTCTCTGCATCATTGTCTGCTGTCCCCCGTCTACTTTGCCCTTCAAACGAGTGGTTGGACAGCAAAAAGCTTCAACCAGAACGAAGTCACTGTGAAGCTGGGTCCAAGCCTGACAGCAAGCAGAGCCTCTGATCTCTGGGTGGCCCTTTCTGAGAGCCAGTGAAGAGGTGCAGGCAGAAAACAGGGAAGTGCAGGTGCTCTCTCCCTCCAGTCATTAGGAATGAACTCCTGAGTAGAAGGGCAAAGTTAAGTTCACTCTCACAAGGGCTGCAGTCACTTGCTTTTCCTTCCTGCCAACTTGAGAAAGGAAGACCTGTGCCTGAGAGGAAAGGCTCAGATAAAATGGGTAGTGGTTTTCTGTGGATGAATGGCAGATAGATACCTTCCCTCTTTAGGATGGGCAGTTGTTTTGTTGGCTTGTGTTGAGTGTCTTCACGGAAGAAAATTACTATTTAAAAGGGATCCTCAAATGCCATAACCAGATGTGCATTATGTATTCATCTTCCTGAACTATCTCAGCTGGTTTTCAACCTCCCTTCTACCTATTCTTGAGCTCTCTCACCTTTGGCTGCATAAACAAACATATTTGCCAAACACTGAATGTGATTTCACATCATGGAAATAGTTCTCCTTTGATTCCTATTGATTTCATGGAGGAAAAGAAGAGACTCTATTATTTAGTATCCATGCACTGAAAGAGCACCTGCATTCTTTTTGCAAGAATAATTTCTGTTGAACAAGTCACCTGAAGGCTGGGTTTCTCTCTTGTTTAAATTGTTTAAGGACTGGTGCATTACCATGCTAGTATATCTACATTAAAAACATACAGGAGGAAAATAGCACATTCAGCAGTAAAATGTTCTAGTGAGCTGCTAATAAAAAATAAATTAGCATGATGTAGGAATTGTAATTTAATAATCCTCAGCCTGCTATGATATGCAGCAGAGTAAGCAAGCCTCATTGGTTTCTTACACATACACATTTTATGTGCATAAATATATTTGACATCAGCCTATACACATAGCTATGTTATTTCTTAAGGATTCATATCAAATGATATTCAAATTATATCTGGCTCAAAAAAAAAAAAAAAAACAAACTCTGCTGGGATATCCAGCAACTAAATGAGTTCATTAAGAAGTATTAGTGATCATTTTCCAACAGGAGTTACAGAAATAAGGGACTACACATATTTTGTGTGATTAATCAGGGCATTTTATCTGCCAATACTTCTTAGAATAGCTAATTGGTTTTCCAGTATCTGTGCATGGTAGTTCTTGGTTAGCTGTGCATTAACAAAGGCCAAGTCACTGGCCCTGCACTGTCAGACATCATTATTTTCAATCAGACCAGTCGGTTTCTAGGGTAAATTAGAAATCCATTGAATATTTGTTTGTTGTGCCAGACATGGAGCTCATACATTTGACCCAAATAGAACCTTCCTTGCTTTCTGGCATTAAGAGATAAAAACTGAATTGAATTTCTTGTGTGATGATGCCTGATGGCGACATCCTAAAAAAATTGCCATCTTCCTTTTTGCTTGAAAAAAAATATCTTTTTTTCCCCTCCCTTTTTCCATTTTTTTTTCCTTTTCCCCCCCCCTCCTTTTTTTCAGCTTAATCTGAGAAGATACACCCCTGATAACAAGAGTGAGTAGATGCAACTCTGACATCGAGAGTGATTTTAAAAATACACCGCTAGAAAGGGCAAACTTAGCCTTGACTAGCGGACGTATTTGAAATAAAGTATTTCTCTAATTATCTGTTTGAAACTTTGTATTGAGTGAAGTAGGTGAGGAACAGATTCTGGCTTGGAGCAGGCATTTGTGCCTACAAAAGTGCTTGAAGTCACCGCTTCTGCCATCAGGTACAATTATCTTGGTATTTTGGCTCAAGTGAATAAAAGTAAGTGGATTGCTTATGTCTGAACTCTTCCTGGGAGCAAGTAAGCAGAGGAAATGAAAACATCCTTTAAAACTGTTCAAGTCATAGAATCATAAAATGGTCTGGGTTGGAAGGGACCTTTAAAGGACATCTTATCCAACCTCCCATGCAATAAGCAGGGACATCTTCAACAAGATCAGTCTGCTCAGAGCCCCATCCAACCTGACCTTGAATGTTTCCAGAGATGGGGCATTTATCATCTCTCTGAGCAGCCTCTGAGCAGTGTTTTTACCTCATTGCAAAAAATTTCTTCGTTGTATCTAATCTAAATCAACCCTTCTTCAGCTCAAAACCATTTTTCCTTGTCCTATTGCAACAAGCCCTGATAAATGCTTGTCAAGCCAACTGCAAACCTCCTCTTTCCCTCCCACTTCTCACTTTTCTGTGATTTCTTACTTCAGAGAATAACCAGGAAAGAAATTATGATGAAGTCAGCTATTTTTTAGGCAAGAAATGACAAAAAATATCTGTTTATATTGCTAACCTTGAAATAAAAATAATGGCAATCATGTGTTAGGAGTCAGCTATTTTTCCTCAAGCACCTGGTATGATTTTTTTCACTACTGGTTTTCAAGTATTTACAGATTTTCTTCAGGCATATTAAGTAACCCCCAGAAATAAAATATGTGGCTGTGGCATGTGGAAATCATGTTGGTCGGCAATCAGGAGCCTGAGAGCCCCCAGGTGAAGGTTTTGCTCTCTCAGCTCAGGTACACACGCGGCGTTCCCCTCACCTTCTCCCATGTCACTATCAGCAAAATGCAGGCATTTGTGGCAGGACCAATGTGTGTTCCCAGGAGTCAGGACCCCAACAGACTTGGGGACAGGAGAATCAGAAGCATGAATTTAGAATTCTCAGTCAAAAAGAGACACCAAAGTACTCTGACTGTGGATACATCTGCCGTGAATTTGCAGCATAGGCAGCTGTCATCTCTCCGTTTGCATCTCAGAGAGAGCTACATTACACACCAGGGAAAGGAAAGACACCAACATCATAACTTATGCAGAAAGAAACCTAACTCAGCCACCAAGATGTCTGGGCTGCAGGAGTCCTGTATCAGCCATGCAGTGATCAAGAAAGGCCCCACAGAGCAAGGCAGAAAACCTCTCTGTGTTATTGGGGCCATCCAAGTCAGAGATTCATCTCCCTCCAATGACCTTATAGAGAAGCTGGACTTAACATTGCCATCTTCCAGCTTCAGGCAGAACTTAAGAAAACTGGGCCACCAGTTTATTATTCTAATAAACCAATACTTCTCCCTCCTCCACCCTCTCCACGGAGTTATATTGAGGATTAGCTACCTGTGAGCTGGGCACAGGGCTTCATCTGCCAGTGCAGCCGTTAGCTGAGCCATTGAAATGCTTCAGTTTCTTCAGAGCCTGTCTTCTCAGTGTAGGTCAGGAGAAGCTGCTGTGTTACAGATGAATATTATTGGCTGCAATATGAATGAATTAGAGCTAAAGACCAGATCCAGCAGTTTTCCAGAGGCGTATTATGGCCCTGCTGCCTGGGCATGAGCTTGGGGATTGTAACACCCTGCCTTCCCCCTCCATTTCACCACAAATCTCCTCTGTGACCATAAACAATCTGCTTGATCCAAATCAAAGGAGTTCAGCTTCCCTGTTTTCAAATTCCCATCAGTAAAATGAGAGCCATGGCTCTTCTCCACTTCAGAAGCATGTTGCAAGGATATTACACTAAAAATTGTGAAGCACTACAAACATGAGTATTTAGGAAAACATCAGAAGGTATAATTCCCTCCATGCTTCCAGACTAGCCTGCTCCTTCATCTTTTCATTGCTGATGAGCTGAAGTAGAAACTGTAGCTGATAGATATATTTCCCTTTACAAGGTGTTAAACTATTTCTTTTAGAATGATGATTCCTTCACAAAACCCATTTCCAGGCTCCCAGCTTAAGATCCATGACAGTCCTATCTTTGTGATTCAATTTCTTTTGGACTAAGAACTTTCAAAGGGCTACAGCTTTGCAAAACCACTTTTACTGGAAAGATTTCATGTTCCGACCAGGAAAGGAAGACTTGTTTCAGTGCAACCATTTTTTTTCAGTAGTACCAGCAGTTAAAATATTGTGAGATTAACACAACACCACAAAACTTGCAATGTGACATTGTTTTTCAAGCAAAAAGTTAGGCTGATTTGGCTTTTAAAATTACTTGAATCAGAACCTAAGTCATTGTTAATAAGACATTAATCCATTTCATAAATATAGAATTGTTGAGCTTTTTCTCCTATTTTATCAAAATTTAAAGTTATTTTTACAGCTCAATTCATTTTTTTTTTAGTCTAAACATGTTCCCCCCCAAACAACCAACATAGCTCTTCTGTTGGGTCTTACTCATCTTTACCAGCACTGTGCTTCCCTCCAGTGATGGAGAACATGGCCCACTCTTTCCTACCGTTGTATATATGCATTAAGTGAAATTATACTGCTTTTATGACCTATTTTTAAAACATTCAAAATTATTTACTGTTGTGTTTATAAAATTGTGAGTAACAGGGCACATATTTCGAAAGGAGATGAAGAGTAAACAGGCTTGTTAGTGTATAATTATTGTACATGAGTTTCTGGTTAGTTGTTTCTATTTCACAAGCAAATAGGATGCACTTGAAAGCTTCAGCATCTATTCATCTCCAATACTGGCACAGGAGATGAATACCTTCAAGGAGGGGTAGAAATGTCAAGTCCAGTAATGAATTTACACTACAATATGGTGAAAGGAAAACAGTGTTTTTGGATTGCTTTCTCCAACATGGTACTGTTTATCCTGCAGAATAACACTTTAAAAGCATATTGACAAAATGTTTCTCTTCTCACTGAAGAGCCTGTATTTTTATATTGGATGCTTATTATATTTGTGTATTTAGGTTGGTTTAGCAAAACTATACAGCAAATTACAGTGAGAAGGGGGTAGAAATGAGGGCACACTGCAGAAAACAGTCTTATCCTCTAAAAATGGTTTGTCCAAACCAAGATTACCAGCCTGAGTCTTCTCTTAGGTGTCTGGTCACTCAGCTCTGTGCAGTTTTCCACACTGGCTGCTGCTCTCTGGAGCAAAGGCTGTGGTCTCTGACCTGGCAGGACATAAGGCAGGTGCAGACAAGACTTGGGTAGGTGCTGTGCCATGATGCTGCATACTGCTTGGGCACAGTGCTGCACCCACAGAGTGTGCTCCTGCAGCCCCCAGCCCAGGTACAGCACGGGCAGTGCTCAAAGAGCCCAGAGCCTGAGCCCAGGGATGTGCCCTGCCATCCTCTGGCTGCAGGGATCCTGCTCTTGATCCATGTTCCAATGGTAAACTAAAGAAGCAGCAGCAAGTACAAAAACCAGACAGTGGATGTACTTAGAAGAGATGAGCCTAAAGTCAGCCCCTTGTCAGGAGTGACAGAAAGCAGCAAACAAGTCTCTCCACGCTCTAAAAGGTAAAACTCCTGCATCTACCAACCCAGCAAATGAGCCATCATCTCTGCGAGCACCAGCAGAGACATGAGATTCAAGCCCCACAAAGACACTCTGAATCCAGAATGAGTTTGTCCTTGGAGAGAGCAAAACCTCATTGCTCTTGCAATGCACAGCCCACGTTATCCTGCCTAAATTTGAGATTTGGATAAACATTTGGCAAACCAGCCATCTAGGTTTTGATCATGAAAGTGTGCTGAAGAGACAGGGCAAAGAAATTTAATCTTTTGAAGTCCTCATCACTTTGGATTTATTTAGCAGACCATGCTTCAGTTCTGTTTGCATTATCACAAAGTGTTTGATTGACTTTGACATTAGAGTGAAATAGATGGATATAAATGAAAGGATACAGATAAGGAGCCAGAGAGACAGATACTGGGATCAGATTGTTAATGCTTTTACACTCACACTTGTCTATATATAAAAAATTGCTTTTGCAAACATCAGAATGTTCATTACACTATTCAGAAACAGAGTTTTACTGTGACAATCTGCTGAAAACTGCCTCTGTGATGGAAATCAGTCACTTATTTTGCTGGATTGTTCATAAAACTGACAGGCAGGCTCTGACTGAATCTGAGAAGCCTGCACCTGGTCAGAAGACTGTGAGATCTGACAACAGTCTCTCTGTTGCTAATAATTATGCACCAGTTTAATCACCAACCTCATGCTTAGCAAATTGAAAGCATACAACTGAGTAAATGATGAAGCTATAGGTATTTAAATCATACAGCAGTTTTTGTTCCATTGGCATGGTGATGAGTTGCTCTTTTTTTCTCAATTCTAGATGATGCTGACAGTGTTTAAAACTGAGGTTAGAAATTACAGCAGAAGAATCTGACTTGTGACACATCTTGTAAAATATGTCATTGTGCCCTGAACCAAATATAGATTGTTGATCACTTAAATCCGTAGCTCAAAACACCTGCAATGCACATAAAATTAAATCTCTCTTTGTTCTTTCCTATGCACAATGGTCACTATTTTAATTCCTATTTTGTATTCAAATTAGTTCAGCTGAGAAACACAGAGTACGGATGCAAGTTTGATTAAATCATTAGTAAGTTTTCCTGGATCAATTTTAATCTTTTACTCTTCAGAAAGAATTAAGAGAGATCTCTGTGGGAGGAGAAAAGGTATTTTCAGGCACAAATCTCTTCTATTGTCTGTGTGTGTGTGTGTGTTCTGGTTTGGTTTTATTTTTGCTTTCACCTACAGGGGCAATGCACTATTATTTCTTTTAAAACTTTATGTTCTTTTAACCATGTTACTCCATCACAGCAACTGTCTTCACTATTGCCATGTCTTTCATTTCACTGGCCTTTGGTACTGGAAAAAATCACAGGGAAAACTTAGATATGTACACTGAAAGTTTAGCACATCTAACTTCAATCTTAGTGTTGAACTAACACCAGCAAGTCCAAGCTCCACTTCCCAGGGGCTTACAGAGATACCAGAGTGCTCTAGTATTGCATAATGCACTGGGAACTGCTGGTGCAATCCCCATGACTGTAAAATGCTGCTAAGAGAGGCTGCCCTACACTTGAACTGCCCCCTTCCTTTGAATGCCATGTACCTGGTACTTCCTGAGTTCTGTTGGCTTAAGGGGAGACCTCCCATGATATTCACTGCTCCTGGAAATTATGGGGGGTTAGCTGAGCCAGGCTCTTCCTGCACCAGACAAGGGAGAAACAAGGAATATCATGCAACATCTGCTGTCAGAACAGGCTAAATCCATCATAGTCCCAACTCTCCCACCCCACGAAATACACACAACCTCAAACAGCAGCAGCAAGACAGGCTCTGCTCCAGGCTGCGACACGCTGGACAAAATCTTCAGCTGTCCTAGCAGCATTTTAAAATAATCTATCCAGTTGCTTAGTTTTACTGCCTCTAAGACAGTCACATGTATGGAACTGGGGTTATATAACACATCCACAGAACTGGGGCTGTTTGACACTTGATAAATAGACAGTTTGAAGTTTAGATAAGCTAAAATATGCATGCCAGATGCGACTTGCTTTATTCATGTTAGGCCTTCACAATACACAAACAAAAAACTAAAATGAATGAAATTAAAATAAAGTTGTATCATATGATAAATGTCTAAGTTTGCCTGAAGGCATCCTACTGAATTGCCTTCCAGCTGACTACCCAGCTCTGAAGAGCTACTGGGCACAGAGAGCAGCAGAAATCCATTACTTACATAAAATTATTCTCATTCTTCTGGAGTAATATGTTTCTCTGGGAAAAGGAGGTAGAAAACGGCTGGAGATTTCCAGAGCATCATGTCAGAGAGCCTGAGACCTGCTTACATATAAAACTGAGCTCGAAGGACACACCACTGCCACATGTCAGAAGGACACGGGGATGCAGTGTTGCCCAGGCACTAGGAAATGAGGAATAACACCAGAATGCCTCCCATCTCTCAGTATTTTCAAAGACTTTTGATTATCAATACTTTAAGCAAAATGCCTTTGTGGCACAGAGCTACATTTAATTGCATCCTTTCTGCTCACTTATGTCTTTACCAGAGAGGTTAAACCACCAGCACAGAGACTCCCCAGCCTAGAAAATTCCCTGGGTGTGTGCCTGGAGTGATGGCTGTGACACTGCAGGGTTCTGGGGCAGGATGCACTGAGAAATCTCTTCTGAAGAACAAGTCAGTGGTGGGTGATTCTCTCCTGGTCTTAGGGTGCCTGATAAGGAGTCAAAGTTTGAGAGAAAATCCTGTAGTTTTTGTGCTAGAAAGAGAAGTTAGAGTGAGTAGGCTTCTCTGTCTTGGAAACACGTGAGACCTTGAAACCAGTCACACCAAGAGATGACTATTCAGAAGGGCAGTGGACAATTTTTTACCCCACAGCTGCAGTGAAGAGAAAGGTTATGATATTGCACTAAACTGCTAATGACTATTTTCCATCTGGTTCATCCTTGTTAACCACATCATCTGCCACAATGCTAAATCTGTCAGAACTGAAGAGGACTAAGGGGTGTTTAACCCCAGTTTAGTAAATATACCTTTTTAGAACATGGGCAAGACTCAGTGGATTTTTCAGTATTCACTACATTTCATGTTATTAAAATCTTTATTGTTTAGGGGAAAATCCTGAAGGTTTGGGAAAATCAGAAGAGCTCTCACAGTTCATTCTTTTAAAAATCTTCACAGCACAGTCAGCATGAGTCTTTTATAGATGCATAATGATGTATCAAAGTTAATTATTGTTATTGATAATTATAACTATTTAGAATAAGTTTCTTTAAAGGGATGCTTTTGTTATAAAATAAGGCTGCTTTCAGCCCTCTGCCCTTCTATTAGAAAGTTACTGTTAAATGGCCAAATCAAGTAGAGCAGTAAGTTTTAAAGGCTTGCTGCTCTATTAATTATATTGCAGTATGTAATATTTCTGCTCAGGGACCTTCTTCTAATATCTCCTAACCCACTACCTCATGAATTTTAATTATGTGTGGCAAAGAAAAACCCACATCATTAAGACCATAAAAGATGTACTGTATTAGCCCCCTTTGAAATTGCCACCACCAAACAGGACCTTGGAAAAGCAAGAATCCCCTCTACCACTCCAATTAGTTAAACTATCAGTATCTCCAGAATTATTCTGTTATCATCTGGTGACAGATGATAGCAAGAAAAGACAACAGAACAGCTGGGTATGGATGTGAGAGGTGTCACAGGCAACACTGCCCTTCATTATGTTGTTTTCAAATGATTTATGGATATTTCTTTTGACAAAAAAAAGACATGAGGAGAGATTTACTGAAAACTTAAAAGAGCAAATCTGGGATATGTATAAAAGCAGGTTAACAACACATGGAAATTATTTTTTCAGTTTTGCAAAACCCTTTCAAAAAGGCTGTACTAGTATCAAAACAAAATAATGCATTTTTTCCTGTAGGACATTTACAGGGACTACAGCATGTGACAGAAAAACTTTCAAGAATGAAGAGTCCTTTCACTTTTCTGCAACAGTATTTCTTTGTGAATTTTAATGTAAATTATTTTATCATTTTATTAATCTTGCGTTCTTATACATTTATGTATATGTGTATTATGTATATTATATATACCTCTAACAATTTCTGTGAATGAACCAAGAACAAACAAATGGCCAAGGAGAACATGTGGGGTTCTTTTAAAATAACAGCATCCCCTAAAAGCTTTGTCCTACCTCTTCGAATGATTATCTATAGCTGTATTTTTACATATTACCCACAAAGCATCATGGCCTTTCCTCCTGGGGGTACTGCAGAGTTTTGTGACTAGCTTTGTGAGCTAGCCAAGATGAATCTCTGCTTCTAGGCTCTGTTCTCCCCAGTTTTATTCAGTCACATTAAGGACAACTCTGTGTCCAACACCAAACGAGCTTAGGCATGACCAACATTATGGCATGCAACTGCATCAGCATCTCATAGATGGAAAATTAAACTGGGCTCCTCAAATTAGCCCAGAGTTATTTATATAAATACACTTTGGGGTTTGGGGTTTTTTTTCTCCTAGTATACCTTCTGCTAGGTGCACTAGCACAGAAAAGACATCTTTTGAATTTTTGCCCCTGAGTTGTGCTTATGGGAGAAATGCCTCCAGAAATGGCAACCAACAGAGAGTTCAGCTCTGCCTTCCAGCCTTCACTCATCTGTCATCAGTTTAGCAGTACATTGCTTTAGACAATGCTAATCAGACTTCTGCCTCTTCTACTGGGAAAGGAAGCAGGGTTTGTGAGGAGCCTGGGAAGAACAGACTACCTCATGTGTAGATATGCTGACAGACAGAGAGGCCACCTAGCAGGCACAAATCAGTTATCAGAACAGTTGAGGCGAGCTTGCCTTCACAAGCCAAACGTTTCACAGAAGGTGCCGTGCAGGCAAGCTACATCTGAGATTGCTAAAAGGGTTTTAGACTTTAAAATCTGTTGCATTTCCGCTCATAATGGAAGTGGATGTTTTCAACTAATAGTTCCGTTTTGCAGTTCACATAAATTAAGTGCATTCAAGTTCCAGATAATTAATTGTATGGCATATTATAACCTCTTCAAAAGAGGTATGTAGCAGATTTACAGCCTGGATGTTTAATGGATTAATGCTTAATGCCTCATTACTAACCTTGGCTTGCTTAAAGTTCATTGATTTAGTGTTTAATGAAACAAATGAGAAAAGGGCAACATGGAGCTCACATGGGTAGGTTTATAGAGAGATAATATACAAAATTGCAAAAAAAAAAAAAAGAAATTATACCCTACAATTATGACAATTACTAAAAAAGGTAGAGAGAAAGTGAGTTATACTTGCACTGAAACAAATGCTGGAAACTGGGACTTTGAAGTGTAGATATAATGAATGTTCATTGTATGAATCCATATTTTAAAAGGTCTAAAGCATTGCCATTTTGAAAATGAAGGTGTGCAAAGACAAACCCTACTTTTACATATCCAGAAGTACAAGGCTTTGAATAAAATCTTAACTGAAGCATTAAAACTATTTGCTGTGCAATTACACAGTGCTGCACTGAGGTGCTGAGCAGAAGTCCCCCAAGACATTTTTGCACCAAAACTGGATCATAGGAGCTCTAGTCAAAGCCAGCCCAGAGGTTAAACATCTGCCCCATAAGTGATAGCTGTTATTTACAGCATGCCATAAGAGCTGAAAGTAAGGGCTTAATAGTCTTTATATAGCTAAGAAATAAATGCCATCCCAAGAGTTCAGAATCAAAACGACAAAATATTTATTATCACCATTTTTTTTAAAAGCCATGATTAAATGAGGCTGTAACATACCAAACTGGACTTTGAATCTCCCCCGCTCAAGCTCCAAGTCAATTGCAGTACATCCATCTTCTCACAGGAAGGAAAAGGTGCCCAGCTGGAGAAATACAGAGGATGTGCAGATATTTAGCTCCAATCTGGCAGCTTTTTTCTGAGCATGATTAACATTAAGAGCTTTGCTTGATGGGGAATATAGTGCTCAGCACTTTGCAAGTTCCAGTATTTAACTACTACTTTGAAAAAACAAAAAATAAGGACCAAAAAAGATCAACAAGTTGTAGGACTTAGCCATTTGCAAGGTGAGTTAATGGATGAAACTTTCCATTTGAAGATTTAAGTGTGTTTGAAGGAAAATTTTGATAATGTCCTGAGAAAATAATCTTCTTAGTAAAGGGCTAAAACACTCCTGTTTGAACAACTCTGTGAAGTTCTGATTGGAAATACTATTGAATATTTGGAGAAAACATTNTCACATATATATGTGTGTGGGTGTATATATATATATATATATATATAAAACAGCATTTGTATTCACAGAATTAATTAGGTTGGAAAAGACCTCTGAGTTTATTGAGTTCAGCCTGTGACCAAACACCACCATGTCAACTAGACCATAGCACTGAGTGCCAAGTCCAGTCTTTCCTAAACACCTCTGGGGATGTGACTCTACCATTATCCTGAGTAGTCCATTCCAATGCTCAATCACTCTTTCCATGAAGAAAATCTCCCTGATGCCCAACCAAAACCTCTCCTGTTGCAGTTTAAGACAACTGTCACTGGTTGCCTGGGAGAAGAGGCCGACCCCCACATGGCTCCAACCCCCTTTCAGGGAATGTAGAGAGTGATAAGGTCTCCCCTGAGTTTCCCTTTCTCCAGGCAGAACAACCCCAGCTCCCAAAGCCACTCCTCACAGGGTTTGTGCTCCAGACCCTTCACCAGCCTTGTTGCCCTCCTCTGGACACATTCCAGCAGCTTAACATCCTTCCTAAATTGAGGGGTCCAGAACTGGACAGAGCCACTCAAGGCACTGCCACTCCAGTGCCAGGTACAGGGGGAGAATGACCTCGCTGCTCCTGCTGGCCACACCATTCCTGATACAGGCCAGGATGCCACTGGCCAAGGCTTTGTATGCACGGCTTCTCTCCTTAAATGTAAAATCTTGTGTGAGAATGGTGCTTACTCTCAGCACAGAAGGAGCCAGTAGTTCTTAGATCAAACATTCACATTAAGTATTTTCTTTGACACACGTGAGTTTTCCAGTAGGCTACAAACTCAGTAAAGTACACCTGGAGCCAAGTGTGGCAGGATCAGAACTTCAGTGTGAGTAATTTTGCAGTGTATGTATCTTGCAAACAGAACTGTGCTAGGTGGCAAGTAGGAAATACTTTACATATTTCCCTACCTACAGACTATGCTTCAGGTCCAGTCTGTCAGTTCTTTCTCATGAGAAATTCCCTAAGAATTCAATAATTTACCTGCAGAGTGCATAACTGGAGTTACTAATAGCATCAGTAAAAGTAAGAATTACAAAAACCTTACAATTTCCATTTTAAATTGTCTTCCCAAACACCAATTAATGTCCACCAAAAGAAACTGTGCTTTCTCCCCATTGTTAGGCTCCAGAAAGACTCGCCCTGGCAAAACAAATCCTAGGCGGGGCAATGTTGTTTCCCTTACAGACTTCTGTCATGGTCAGTCAAAAAACCTGAAAGGTTGTAACAGTGGCCCAGAAAAAAAAAATTCTTCTCATATGACCCATAGCAGGCAACTGCCACATGATCATGACCCAAAATAGCAGCACAGGATCATGAGCACACTTTGCCCCATGTGCAAAACACTAAATATGCAAGTAGGTATTGTTAGGCATAAAATAATGCTGGCTTCAATAGACAGGATTGCAAAAAAACAAATATTCCCAAATATGAGGTAAATTGGGTTGCCAAGCAATTATCACTAAATGTTCATACTGCCACTAAATCTATCAGTGAAACAAGAAGAGACTTGCATTTTTTAAAAACATACACGCCAGTAAAAACAGAAACTAATTTTAAGATATTTTCCAGACTCTGTAAGCCTTTTATTTTAAGTGAAATAATCTGGCTTTTTTGACTGTTTGAGTGTTAAATTTGATCAATTTAAATCTCACCAGACATAAAACAAAAAACCCTACAGACTGTGCTACTGTTTTATTTTAGCATGTTGCTGTGTTCTGATGTAGCTACAACCATTAATAAAAAATGCAAACCATTCTCTTTGTACATTAATTGTGTAAAAATTTGTTGTATTTCCAGATGCAAGCAAAGAGGTGGCTATGGTTGTTCAAAATAATTAAAGCTTTAATGAATTTTCAAGTTTATTGAGTTAGGAGGGTTTGATATATGCACAGGGAATAACACATGATTTTGAAGTGAAGTGTCATTTTTTTGGAAGTACTTTGCTTAACAGATAAAGGACTCTGAACCTGTCTTGAAATATGCATCCTATTTGGATAGAATAGAGACATCATCTTATAAGAATGTAGTTAGGATACTTTCTTATTTTAGCAATATTTGCAACTCTCAATAAATTCTCTCCTGTGTTACATGAAGGAAACATCTCTCTCCCACTGCACTGGTTCACATGAGCAGCCCCAGCTCCAGCAAAGGCAACATCTGATTTTTCCCAGAAAACACTCAATCTTGCCTTGACATGAAAAAACATGTCTGAAGGTGAAGAAGTAACCTGCAAATTCTCCCTGAGGCAAAATAAGGCAGAACGTTTCATTTCTGTCAGACTGCAGCTGGTGAGTCCTACTACACATACAGATCTCACTTAAGGTTTATGAAGAAAGAACAGGATGTCAAGAGGGACAGAAACCTCCCAGTACACAATCATTCACCTCCACATGAACTGTTAATGAATCACAGAATCACAGAATCACAGAATCACAGAATCACAGAATCACAGAACTGCGTGGGTTGGAGGGGACCTTTGTAGAAGGTTTATTCCAACCCCAAAGGAAGGGTCATTCAAAGCAAGTATCTGTAGAAATGAGACAGCACAGAAATACTTTTGAAATCTCCATTACCAATGCAATAGTAGTTTCACCTTCATTCCTCACCAAAGTAAACTGAATACAGAAAATTGGTCACACTCCCTCTCTTGAGATCTTTAGCATCATGTCAACCATTTATCTGTCAGAGGCTTCAAAAACAAAGACCCTGTGCTGCTCTCTAAGTGATGAATTCAGGTTTAATTTAAAATAGTGAGTTTTTATTAAAATATCAGGATTATTGTTGCAGCCGGTAGAAGGTGAGCAAAAGCAAAGTATTATCACCTGTGTCACCTCAGCAGAGTCCCATTGTGCAGGGTGCATCCCACCTCTGCACAGCCAGAGCCATCCACTGCAAAGCAATTTCTGAAGGAACCTGCCAGCAGTGCCAGAGGGATTTTGTAGCCCAGGCAGGAGCAGTGCCCTATACTCCACGTTTTTGTGAAAACCCCTTTCTACAGAGTGCCAAAAGAGTGTGAGAAAGCAATACCTTTTCACAGCAGAGAAGTTTGAGTGAAGAGCAAATCACCACCATCTTCCAGGGGGTGTTTGAGGCAAACACTACACACATTGACAACAGCATTTGCAGCACCTCAGCTGAGCAGAGCCCACTAAGAGCAGAGACAACACTTCACCCAAGTCTTCCCAGTATCTGGGAAGAAAACTGGAATCATGGCAGCAGAGAACAATAGTCCAGCTGAGCTGCTTCTTGCTCTCTCGATAGCAGATGCCGCAAGGATCCCAAGGCTCAATCTCAATTGGAAGGAGTACATCCTTAATTGACTTCAGGAAATTCAAAGGATTCCTGTGACAGGAATTCAGTACAGCCCAGTGTGCAGATGGGGCTTGAGCTGTTAAATATGGCTGCCAGTAATGCTCATTTTTAAGGGACAAATTTCCATTGTTTTGATCTTTATTTATCACTTTAGTTCCTAAGGAACTTAAAAACATTTTTCCAGACAATTTCTAAATCAGATTTAAGATTGACTGTAATTTCATGACTATTGTTTGTTTTGAATTGCTGTCCACAGTTCTATGCTTTAGTTTTTTTCTTTCATGGCTACCATTTAGATCTTATCTTTCACATGGGTAATTCAGATCATAGATCTGTCCTATCTTAATCCAAAATTAATCTTCATCTACCATAAACTTTAAATGTCACTGTGATGCCAAAATCACTCAGTCCTGTTTAGGTATCTAGGATTCCTCATAGCCTTTTATAAATTCTACCTAAATAACATTATACCCTCCTCAGAATAATGATACATGATCATTTCTGCTCTCTTGAATTACAGGAATACAGGGCATCAGCTTTAGTACAGACTGTTGAAGCTTTGCTCATTCTCTCTTGTTGGAAAGCTGAACTGGTTTTGTATTTGGTGCAGTTCTTTCACTTTTGCTGAGGATCTCCAGCTGAGATCCAATGACCACCCCAGCCTGGCCTTGTCAGGTGACAGAGACTCCAGACAGGAGTTCACACTGGAGCTCTGCAGAGAGCCTCCTGCATGCTGTGAATACCTGACTTGGCACAGTTGTTAAACAGCAGAGCAGCTCGGTGCTGATCATCTACCTGTGAGGAGCAGCACTGAACCACATGAAAAATCCAAATGTGCTGCTTGGTCCTGAGAAAACCAACCTTTCCTTTCGTGGTCAGCTCAGAAGTAAACTCTGGCTAGTCTTCTCCATCTCAAGTTCTGCCAATCTTTAGCTTCATTCACAGGTAGCACTGGGATTTATCCTGGCTCAAGGAACAAAAATCAAAGGTGATTTTTGCCTGATTTTACACTCATTAGTACTCATGTGACCAACAGATTCCTCTCAGAACTGGTCTACAAGGTACTCCAGATTCTCTTTCATTTTATTGTAGACCTGCTTCCATTTCAAGAGAGAACTCTAGCAGTGAGTTAGTTGTAAATTATCAGCCTGTACCTCAATAAGCTGCTTAGCAAACCCTTGGCATTGTCCAGCTCTCTGGAGTAACTTCTTCCCTCTCTGTTTGAAACAGAACTATTTCCTGTAGAAGCAGAGGAGAAATGGACACTGATAAAGAGCTAAGGTGAAGAGTTCTTCATAGAACAGTGTTTTAATGCTGAAAATGATTTGCAGTAAGCTGTTTATACTCAAGCATGCTGTCAGGTGTGCATCCAAAGACGACAGCTTTCCTTCTCTAGCTAACAGTAACAAAGCCATTGATGGTCCTCACGCCACAAAACTGTTTTTGTTTCTTTAGGGTTTGATTATCCTTGTACAAAGAGAAAAATTTCTTCTCTCTTCTGCCCCGTTTTTTTCACTGAAAACTGAATTTAAAAGAAAGTTTACTGCATGTTTCTGAGAATGCTTGGTTTTAAATGTTGGATGTTCCTTTGTTTTTAGTGTCTATAAAGGTCAGTCACTCTGTTCTGTCATTGACGGGCTCTAACTCCATTTGTCTAATACATTCCACTTAGCATCACATGCAACAATCAGACACATTCTTAATACTAAGAAGCTGCAGAAGAACAAAAGGCATGTGTGTGCTATCCAAGATTTCCTTGGAATGAATTACACTGGATGAATTATTCGGAATTATTCAGGAAAAGAAATTGTTTACTATTCTATCATAACAGATGCTCCAGACAAAGAAAAGAGGAAGCTATTGCAGCCTCTGACTGAGCCATAGCTTTTCACAGCTGAACATGGTTGTGCAAATTAGCTGGTAAAGTTTATGGAAGAACCCAGAAAGAAGCAATTAGAATTACTGTGCTGGTTTGAGAATATGTAGTTTGCAATCAACCAAAATTGTGCAGTTTTCCATATTCTTTGCTGATAATGCAAATGTAACCTTTGAAGAAAACTGCTCTGTAGCACATCCTGAAAGCAAGAAAAACCCTTAAGTCCAGACAAATACCTTTGAGGACAGTAGGTTGTAAAGGTCTTGGTCAAGTCGTTTGTGGCCATTGCATAGATTATGAACAGACTCTACAAAATGTGTGTTTTTGTCATTGGCACAAGTCACAGGGCAGACCAAGATCCTGAGGGCAAAACAAGAACCATGAGAGAACATGGAATGGCTTTGGACAAGGAACTAAAGAACCCCAGAAAAATACTAAGTCTGCAGTGCTGAGTTTAGAGAAGACTCAAGGGAGACATGACAACAGCTTCCAAAAATGTGAAAAAATGCTGTGAAACACCTCAGAACTGCTTAGACGGGAGAGTGCAATGAACTTGAAATGCAAGCAGAGGCAGTATGTTACTGTTGGGAAAAACCTTCTAGTAGGAAGAATGAGTAAGTGTTGAAAGAGATTGTCTAGAAGGGATTGTCTAGGAAGATTGTAAAATTTCAGGCAGTGTGATACATAGTAGATCATATTTGCCAGCTCACAGTATCCTTTATGCCACCAAAGTGCCATGGAGTAAAGGAATGTGTGAATACCTTACAGATCTCTGGCAGATTGTCCTGTTCCATTTTCTTGTGTTGCACCACATAAGGGGAAGTGAAATCATTACTGAGCTTGTCTGATTTCAGCCCTACTGAAAAACTGAAGTTTTATCTGAATTTTGGCTTTCTGCAATGCCTTTGTTCAGATGCAAGATGGAAAGTATTGACATCTTCCTAGGCTGTGTCTTGGAAGACAAAGATGATATTTAAAATAATTATCAGTGTTTTCTAATAATTAGGCTGTACTTCCCCTTACACACACTGAAGATTCAGTTCTTGATCTGGTGTTACACTGACACAAAGCAAGCAAGAGGCTTCCTATCAGAGGAAGCATTCCCACTCTTCAACCTCTTATCCTTGGCCACATTCTTCTGGCACATTTCTTGTGTAAAATCAGCTGATTACAAGGTCCAGCCCAAGGCAAAGAGAGTGGATGGATGGATGGATGGATGGATGGATGGATGGATGGATGGATGGATGGATGGATGGATGGATGGATGGATGGATGGATGGTGGTGACACGGTTGGTGGAACCAATCCTCTGGTATCATCTCAGGATGATATGCAACTACCCACAACATGACACTGCATCTCAGTATCAGCTGGTACTACTGCAGGGTTACTCATTTGAAAAGCTGTCCAGGACTAATGAAGTTCACAATCTGCCCATGAAAATGTGCTGCAGAATTTGGAGACTGGAAGTTTCTACAAGCACAACATAAGTTGTGCAGCAAACTGGCTGCAAGGATCTGCAAGGATTTCCAATGGGAAAAAAAACATGTGGAGATCCTGAACTGAGTCAGAGCAATCTCCAGTGTATTGTTTTAGATGCATTTGACCTCTGTCACTCCAGGGTTCATTCTGAAACAACCAAGATTTCACTGCTAAGAGTTGAATCACAGAGATGAGGCCAGGTTGAAATAGTTTTGTCATCTGTTTTGAAGCCAACACAATCCATTAGTAAGCATTATACAAAGGTATTTTGTTTTTCCATCCTAAATAGCTTGCCAGGTTGTCAAATAAATCATCAGAATTATTCCAGACTCCACCTTACAGAATGCAGGGCTTCCCTTTGCTTTATCATAAATTAGTATAATTCAAATTCCTGTCCTACTTATAGCAGGGACAGATCATACCATAATACAGATCTGTCCTCCCAAGATTCAGGGATTTTTTTTTTTAAATCTCACTTTTCTAAACTCCATTGCCTCGGTTTGGTTTAGGTCCTATTTATTAATTTTTAGAAGGTTTGCTCAGTTGCCCAGAATACCCTTGGAAATTTATAAAATAAGTGAACATTCAGCTACATTATATGGCACTGAGATGCAAGGTCCCTGCAAATTAAACACATATAATTGCTCTCCTTTTTTACAGTCACTGTTGCAAGTTTTCCTCCTTTGTGCCTTAATATATGGTATTGGCTGCAACAGAATTTCTTTGGGTGAAGAAGGATAAATGTCAAACATGTAATAATAAAAACACATTAAAATGTTGCACACCATTAGTATGTGTCATTGCTTTGGCAAAGAAAGAATATTTGCTATTGAAGTATATTGGCTCTGAAGTATATTGAAGTATAATGCTCTGAAAGGCTGGCTGGTCAGTAAAACTTATTTTTGAGGTACCTTCATTAAAAGTGTTTAAAGACAAGTTGCAATAAGCAGCATATGACCACAGCTGTATGACCTGGATCAGAGAAATATTCACAAATAACATTTTTCTGTAGTCTGGGTCTCCAAAGATTAGAAACACATCAGCATAAAAAGCAAAGATTAAGCTGTCAAATGCTAAACCCTTGAAAATCCTATCAAATTTTGTTTACCCTATAGTATAGACACTCCCTGAGAAACACAGGTGTTGTGTTTATTGGGAAAAATTTAAGACAATTCCTGGGATTTCTCTCTCATTCTGGCAGTGGCTGCAAAATAAAGTGAAAATTATAGAATATGTCCAACAATTAAAATACTTCAGTAGTTCAACCACTTTCAGAGGCAGGCTGGAACTGCTTGCTACACCTTGCCATGGGGCGTGTGTGTCCTCTGGAGAAGACTTTTGGTAATATCTGTCTTGTACTTTCAATTAAAACATAAACCTCCAATTAAACCTGCCTGCAGGGTGCTGTAGGAAGCTTATAATGCTGAGTGCCTCTGCTGCAAACCTCTCCCCTTTCCCTGTACACCCACATTTCAGACCAGTCCACTCCTGTTTATGGTCACTGGACATTAAGGTATCAAATGCCAGTAAGGGGAACAATCATGTCCTTCCCCATGATCCTTAAGGTGTCTAAATTAACATGCCTACTGAGCTCATTCTGCACATCTCTTATTCTCTGCTTGGCTTCTTCCACTACAAACTGCAGAAAACAGCATCAAAAATGTCATAAATCATGCATCTCGGGAAACAATAATTTTGTAATCACCTTACCGCATTTGTAACATTAATTTTCCTGAGAGTTTAATTTAAAAGCTAAATATGACACAACAGATGGCAAAATTGGATTTAGGTGCTTAAATTGGATAGATGCAACCTAATGCCCTGACCATATTTTGTTCATAAACATTAGTTGGTTTAGGGTGACCCCATCACACTGACAGCACAGAGAGAATCGTTTGAACTTCACTTGATGCTCAGCATGAGGGATAGAAATGGAAATTAAAATTTTAGATACTTTAAAGCTGAATTAAAGAAAGTAGCACCGTTGCGTAAATATTTATTAATAAATATTGTAAAAAAGTTATGTAAAAGTCAAATTTTTCTTAGAATTCTTGGACCACAGCATTCATTATATGGTTATCTCCAGGCTAGAGAGTGGAAAACTTTAAAAATATGCAATTTAACAATACAAGTACATCTTTGAACTCAATTCCAAAATATCCAAAGGAAATATCCTAAGAGACGGGAGGAGTCTAATGAAGGAGTGGATGAAGATAAACTGGGATACAAGAAACTTGGACACAAGTGTTGGCTAGGATTGAGGTTTAATCTTTTCCTCTTTTGTTTGAGACCTGCAGTTCCCAAGCAAGGAGGTGAATCCACATCATGGGAGGTAATCCAGGAGGAATCAGTGGTGCCAGTGACTCGGGAGGAAGGCAGCCTCAAGAGATGGGTTTTATCTCACAGCTTCTCCCACTCTGTCTGAGGCAATTGTTTTCAAAACATAAAGATCAGAGTTTTCAGCTTCCCTCTCTCACAGCCCGTGTTGTCTGCAGTGCGGACGGCGAGGGAGCTCCCCTTTGCTTTTTGTTAGTTTTTGGCCACCTGAGGCAGAGAAGTTCTCCGGACTGTGTTTTTTGTCCTTTTTCTTGGAACTGTTTAACCTGCTCTGGACTCAAAACCCAAAAGGGCACCAGGAGCTCACACCTGTGGCCCCCCGGGCCTGCCCTGGGCCCGGCCTTTCCCAGCCCCAGAGGGACTGAGGGCGACTGAGCCGAGCTGCAGCCACGGGAGAGAGAGACTCTGGGAATTTGTCATCTCTGCGGGGCGGCCAGAGGGTTTGTTGGTCAGTGTTGCTCATTTGTTGTGCTTTGCATGTTAAATAAACAATTTTTTTCCACTTTCCTCCAAGGAATATTTTTTTTTATCCTGTCCCGAACCAGCTGGGAGGAGGGGCAGTTCGGATTTGCTTTCTGGAGGGACTCCTCCCAGAGGTTTCTCCCCAAATTTGCCCTAAACCAGGACACACTCCATCCTCCCTCAGCAGGGGCAGGAGCAGCAGTGCCATGGGAGCCACAGAGCATTCCAGGAGCTCCTTAGGATCCCCGTCCCTGGATGCCATAAGTGATGTTAACACCAGGCACATGCTGGGGTATTCAGTGACTACAGGGAAATTTAGGGCTAGGATTAGGATTTTTCCATTAAATTATGTGTATAGCAGCACAAGGGAAGTTCATTAGGAAACATGGCTGTAGATATGGTGATCTGTGAGACAAACTCTGCATTTGTCATAACTGTTCAGTGGTGCCTATGTTCATTCTCCTCTTGACAAACTTTCTGTTTGGTCTCACATAGCCTCCAGTGAATAAAGGAATAAGAAAAGGGAACCTTTCAGTGCCCCATAAGGCAGATTCACTGCTCACATCAATTGTCTTCATGTCATGACAAGAGGAGCAACCACCACCTCCTGCACTCCACAGCTCATCGCTTACAGTGTCCCAAGTCCAGACAGATGAGCTGAGGGCAGGAAACCTAAGAATTAAAAAAGGAGTGCTGATGGCCAGGTAGTCAGATTGTCAGCATCAAGAACTCCTGGCCCAAGTATTGCACTCATTACAGCATTCAGAATCTTTTTGCACTGGTTTCTTACTCTCACATATGGGAAAGAAGAGCAGCAACCAGCATACTAACAAAAAAATCTGAGGATATAGATAGCATGGCATTATGTCTTCCCATCATATAACCACGGCCTCACTGAGAAATGGGCACTGAATAGGGGGAGTACATGCGATTCAACTCTATAATTGTACAGGGCTATTTCCACAAGAGGTGCCAGCTCACATGGAGCTTGAGGAAATTCATTACCAAAGCAATGGGAACTTACTTCACCTTAAGGAAACTTTCATTTTGGAAGTAAGCAGAGAAAGCAGGAAGAATCAAGCTTTCAACACCTGCAACTGCTCTGCTAAGACAGAAACTGTGACAGAAACTAAAAGATATTTTATAATATAGGGCCCACAAAAATATATATGCACTTCAGAATCTGTTGGTCTAAGCATGAGGTTTTTACCTGTGGCTTTCTCTACATGTCTCCCTTTCCCCACCTTCTCTGCTGTAGATCATGTGCAAATTGCTGTGACCTGTGAAACAGATCTGTGAAGAAGAAATTTAGGGGCCAACATAAAGGATAAAAGAGGACACAAAATTATGGTGATGTCCTGCTAAACCATCCAGAGAGGCCAAAGTAAGAAGAGCAACTTAATCCTTTGAGCCTGCTTGTAACTGCAGGAAGCTCTGATAACTCCTGATGGTTCATTGTAAAACATTAGCTCTTGCACTGTGGGATGGATGCAGAGCTGGCTCCTGCCAGGAGAGACAAGAGCTGCTCTGTGACAACCACTGTGCAACAACCACAGCACTGCCACTGGTCACAAAGATGCTCAAATTTATCAGCAGAATTTACAGTCACCTGGGAGTGCACCAGTTGCAGGGTCTGCCACAAAAGCCAGAGTTAATATAAAAGATCTGTCACAAGCTGCAAAACACCCTGTCCCTTGCAAGAACTAATCTCAGACTATTCACACATGCTGGATATGGCACCATTATTTATCCCAGGTTTGGAACCACTGGGACTGGCTGCTAAGGTCTTCATAACTAAGTCACCAAGGCCCCTCATTACAAACCCTTTGGTTTTACTCTAAGGCATAAAAAGGACTATAACAGCAGCTTTTAGGAAGGGGATCACAAGGCTTCAGCCTGGAGCTGGGACAGTTCACAACATACGAATAAAGAAATTCTTGTTCTGGGACAACTAACTGTCATAAACTAAACTATGACCAGAAATTCCCTGGAACAATCACATTCTCCTGTCCCCCTAAGTTTCCATAAAACATCTTCAGGGATTTTTCTGGACCTAAGGTGTCCCAATATTTCTGCTTAAAAACTGAGCACATAAAAATATTTCAGAACTGCACGAACAGGATACATCTAAATTGTATCAATTGGTTATGATGTTGAGTAACAACAGTTTCAGAAAAATCTGTGTTACCGAGTGTTTGTCACGCTCTGTAGGAGATTCAGGTACACTCAGATAAAATTTTTTGCAACAAATTCCTTCAAACACTAGAATGCTACATCCAAGAGAACGCTGGGCCAGCTCTGGTAAATAAAAACCCCTTAAGTACATTATATCAAGAATTCCTGAACATTGTTATCATGACCACATTTTAATCACCCCTCTGGTATTTCTCCCTCATAATGAAGCACTAAAATCACGCAAGCTGTCTTGTTAGTAGGCCACAAAAGCAAGACAAAATGCTTTTTTATTGGTGAAGTTTAATTACAAATCCCATGTAGACCAGCCCTGTCTGTCTTCACAGCGGGTTATTCCTCATGTGTCCCCTTTCAAACATTTCCTATTGACAACAGTTTTTCCCATATATAGGCACAAGAAATGAAACAGCACTTCAGAAATTAAAAATTGATTCTAGACCCAAAAATCTGAATGTGCATGAAAAAGAAAGGAGCAAAGGAAGACATCTCTATCTCTAAAAGCTGCTTTAAACATGAAAAGTGTTTGGAGCTTTTTTTGCTGGGTTGTTTTCGCATTGCTCACGTCTCTTCATATTTCTCAGGATGACGACAGTCCCTTTTAGAGATACAATTTGTCTCTCATTGACTGCTGGGGCTGGCTGCTAAGGTCTGCATAACTAACTCCTGAAACCTCTCGTTACAAAACCTTTGGCTTAAATCTAAGACATCAAAGGAAATTAGCTAGGCAGATGTAAGATCGATGTTAGCTGTAGCTTATGAGAAAAAATATATTTAATAGTCTTAATAGGAATAAAGTTCATTATCTTCTAACCCGCAGATGGCTTTGGCACAGAGCATAAAGGGTTGTAACAGGGTTATAACAGGCTTAGTTTCATGTTTTTAACTGGATTCAGTGAAGAGAGGCAGACAGAGAAAAATTCAAGGTAGTTTTAACTTATATATTTCTACTGCCTGTATGTTCCCATTATGATAATAAGCAAAATGGATTAGTTGGGCTATAAAGGTTGTTTAAATTACATTTTACAATACGGTATTAATGAAAAATACACATGAGAAATAGGTCGGGTTTGGTTTAGAATTCAAACAACATTAAAAGCAGGGTTTAATTGGATATTTATCATTATTTTTTTATTTAAAAGAAAGCTGGGATTGATCTGTGCACTTAACTGATCAATGTCTGTGGTTATTAACCACTCTGGCCTTACACAGCTCCAGCCCAGGAGTCCCCAGACCCCAGCTCTGTGTGAGTCCCCACCATCCTGCAGCGAGGACTCCTCACACTGTGAGGTTTCCTGCAACCAAGGCTCCCGTGCTCCCAGCACTTCCATGCTCTCCTTGACAGATAGTCACTGACTCCATCACCTTAAGACAACAGGGATGACCAACATTTTCAAACATCCAATAGTTTTGAGGGCCCTCACTTTCTGGGTGCCAGTAAAGCATTTCAGATTGAGCAACTAGGGCTGGAGGTACCCAGAATTTCTGGATGATGTTCTAAATGACAGGCTTACATGTCTGTATCAAAATATTACATTACTCTTGAGTCCTCTGCCCTCCCTCCACTGCCCAAGTCCTATCCCCTTGCTTCGCAGGGTTTTACAGAACCTGGTGATTTTAGGTGTTTTGGCAGTCACTGAGCAGGAACCAGCACCCTTGGGAAGAGGCACTGCCTTGGCTACTGCTCCTGGGTGCTCCCTGCTGCCTTATCTCAGGGGGGGACTGGGATGGGAACACACAGGCATTGCCTCCTACCAGTAGCTAAAGAGCTGTCTCCCCTTTGCAAAACCTCGCCTTCATGTGCAACAAATCTTCACTCACAAATATTAATTTCCTCTAATGGCTTATTTCAAGTTACCTATTACTTTGCCTTAGAACATTTGTTTTCCTTTTCTTTCCTAAGAAAAAGCCTTAGAGCCATGTCTGCTGAGGATTTATGGGTTATAAGCTGAGGATTTATGGGTTATAAGCGCTCTGGCCTATGACACTGGGACAATTATTTTTAGCTTACAGGCATTTCTTGGAAGGTACCTCTCTCCTGAGGACTATATGAAATTTTGTTAAAACAAGGAAAATGCCCTAATGACAAAAGGCAATCAACAACACTCTGTTACAAGATTAAGGGCACCTTTCTTGCTTTTTACTGAGCCTCTTTCAAGTCCTATTGTTCAAAAAAGCCTGCAAGAAATTCATATATCTCTCCCACGAGAATTCGTCAACAATTATTCTGCTTCCAAGAGAAATTTATTTTGAGTCAATGTTTTTTAAGTCTATCTGTTCATCAGGCTTACTCATGCATTAAGGATGATTTTCAGTGTTCAATAGCAATTCCTGAAACAAGGAGCAATTAGAAACATCTGATTTCATGATGCATATTTCCTCCAGCAAACTGAGCCACTGTTTCCACAAGGATAATGCAAAGGCTCTCTGTCTTCCATGCAGTTATTAAGAGTACAGCAAAAACAGTTAAATTTCAAAAGCTGAAATACAACAATAGCTTGGCTCATGATGAAAGTTTTCAAATGAGTGAATTTAGCTGTACGACAGTAGAACAAACATAAACATTAACTCAGCCCAACCCAATCAGGGAAAAAATGGCCAACAATACAAGCCAGAGCACCCAGCCAAGAGCACAGGTCAGAAAGTCCTCACTTTGCCCTGGGCTTCTGGCCTGCATCCAGGCAAGCTCTGCTATTACTTTGCTCCTGTCCTGCAAGCCCACAACAGTGTCCATCCCACAGGTACAGCTTACAAACTCACCAGATAACTTCTGGGTGATGTGAAATGATGTAAATAGCTGCTGAGTGCTATTTAAGAGTGAAAATTAAGAAGTTAATGGCACTTTTTAGAGGCAGTAAATTGTTTGATATTAAAATAGTGAAGTGTTGCACTGCTGCTGTGAGCCCATCTTCTGCCTCTGACCCCCTTCCATAGCCTCCAGTCTGAGCACAGCAGAAAAGGCAGAAACATCCAGGTATGTGAGAGTCCGAACTCCACCTTCTGATATGGATCTAAATGTAGGAAATTCCCAGTCTTAATGACTAAAAAGCAATTTGTTTGGCCTCTTTCATTGGCAGATAACAATGGGCTCACCAGTTTGCCTTAGTTCAACAAAGAGCGGAGATTAAAGGCAATTTATAAACAGCTTCTATTTCTAGCAATAAAATAAGTGTTAAATAGCACTTTCACCAGTGTTCTAGATGGAACTAGTTAAAAAAAAAAGAAGCAAAGCAGGTCTCAAAAATATCCATTCTTTATTGGATAATGGCTTCTGACACTATAATTTCTTAGATATGGTCTGTAACTAATAGTTATAAATGCACAGCTTTCCTCAGTCAAATTACACAGCACAGATGACAGAGAGCTGATCCACAAGGCCACAAGAATATCACATTGCACTTTACATTGAAACCAAGAAGAGTGGCCTGACCAGGAAAGGTGAGACATTAAACAGCATGGCTTGCTGATCCATCTTTTTCTACTTGCCACAACCAGGAAAAAGATGCACATGGGGCAAAGGAAGCACACTTGCAGGGGTCTTGGAAAAGTATTTCTTAGAACTTCAGCTTTTGGGCTCTGCCACACAAACAGATGCAGAAATGTTATGGCACAAAATACATCTACTTCTCCTATTTTCTCCTCCTGGCTTTCTTTTGTGATTTCATTTAATTTCATTTCTGTCTTCTCCAGATGCAGAGAATTGGCCCTGTGGACACACCAAGGCAGGTAATGCTCATAAGTGAACAATCTGTCTTGCAGTAGCATGGACAAGTTTTCTCGAGGGGAAAATGTCAGCATAATTCATCAGCAAGTAAATAAACAGGACTAATGGGCAAGGCCTAAATACAATATGTGTTTTCTTCTCATCATCACTAGGAAAAGGAGCCAGAGCAAAGTGAAATGAAAGCAGGCAGCAGCCTAGAATGCTAAAATAAATATGATACTTTAAAATAGAGGGAGAGAGAAAGACATGAAAAAGATAAAGAGAAAATTACTTCAAAAGCTAATTTGGAAAGAGTATTATTTTTACAGAGTGTCCTGAACTGAGATGTGCTCCATCTGAACACAAGAGTGGAGTATTAAGCTTCCTAAATTTGGTGTCTAAAAGCTAAACAGCTCCATCAAGAGGGTGTCATTCTACAGTAGTCTGTGCAGTGGGTGTCACAGGGGCAAACATCCTCACTGGCTGCAAAATGAGACACTTCTCAAAGCCTCCTGTGATATGGCTACTGAGAGCATTCGTGGACTGCACCCAAGAATCCCAGGAAGCTTTTCCATTCCTGCATGCTGGGAGAGTCCAGTGCTCAACTGATCTGCACATGCAGCACCACAGTTATGCATGTTTAATGTAACAGCATCCAAAAGGAGCCAAGGCTTTCCTTACAGGACCATAAGGAAGAGAGAGCTCTCCCAGTGAGTTCACAACCTCAATATGTCAGCAATGCTGCAGCTTCCCAACATCAGTAGGGGGAGAGTCATCCAAGACATGCAGCACTCCACAGTGAGCACCATCTGCCTTTTCAACTGGGATTTGCTGCTTTGTCACCATATTCTTCAATTGTTTTGCCCCTTGCTTATTGAAAGAGGCAGAAAGGGCTGTTTTGCCATACAAACAAAATCTCACATTCTATGACTAAAACACTTTACCATCACCCAGAATTATTCCCACTTGCCTGTATTTCTTCAAACTCCTCGTATCATTTATTACCTGAGCATCTCACAGCAGTTTAGAAAATTCACCACTGAGTTAGGGAACCAGAAATATCACCAGATGGCTGGGGCAGAAGTATTAAATGACTGGTCTGAAGATGCATGGTAGCATGCAGCAGAAGCCCAAGCCTCCTGAGTTATAGCCCTGTGAGGTCACAGCACTGCCTTCATGTGACAGGAACTGAATAATGACATCAGCAATGGGGTCAGGATTCCTACGGATTTTTTCTATCCCCTGTACATGAAGGCTGCCCTTTCCCTCTGCTATTCAGCCATTGTACACATGCCCAACAGCAACTCACTATTCTGAGAAGTCTGACAGAAAGGGAGTAAGCAGCCCTGTTAATCACTGAAAACAATAAATCTAAACAATATTTTTTTCTCACAGTATCAGTATCACTCTGTTGTTGTCTCACTTAGACTGCAGACTCTTCAGAGCTGAACCAGACAACATTTTCTATCTCATTCAGCATGCTGTGGGCACCAGTAAGGATGTTTAAAGACTGTAGCAGTGTTCAACCAGATAGCAGCCAGAGAAATTAAAGGGACTTTTGCAGCTGAATCCTTTAGTCATTCATTTATGCTTCCCCTTCCTCATAAATCAAAGGACAGGAAAGCAATTTAATCAAAAATAAACATAGAATTAGCAGTACAATTCAGCGCCTTGTGTTCTTTTCTCATTGCTTTTGATAAATAGAGTCAGCAAACAGCTATACAGCAAAAGAAAAAAAGAAATGAAAAATTAAAAGCCCCACTAGCAGCACCATGCTGCAGATTTAGTGAAGGCCTGTTCTAGTCTTAAACTTAATTTTCTTCTGTCTCCTCTTCTTTTAGTCCAGCGCAATCTGGTTAAATAACTGAATTTTCAACTTCTTATTAAGGATCTGGCACCAGTTGTACTATTGCAAAGCTCAAATATTGCAGAGTGTACTTACATATTTTTTTAATACAAATATGGAGTGCAGTCACAATGATGTATATAGATCTCCTTTACCCAGCATTCTGTTCTGATGTGATATGTGGATATAATTGCTAAAGGACATGGCCAGGAGGTCACTGAAAAAGCTTAGTGAAAATGTAATGGAAATGGACGATGGCAATAAAGAGAAAAAAAGCTAGCCAACTATTAAGAATATGGCAATTAACACATAAAATCTTGATGAAGGCTCTGTTGCCTTAGAAAATGGTGTTGCCTTAGCAAACTGTGTTTCTGACCCTCTCATCTCATAAAAAATGTTGTCAGAAGAGAATCCATCCTATAAGTACAAATAAACATTTAGGAACACAGAAAACCTTTAAGAAAGAGTTGGAGACATTAAAAATATTAAATAATAATTAATGAAAGGATAGAAAAGAGATGTGCAAAAACAACAAATGCCATGAAATTAGTCCTTTATCCTCACTGAAAACATAAGCAACAGGATATAGAAATAAACTAATTAAAAGAAATGTATTCCAAGTAAGTGGCAAAATTAGATCATTTTGGGAAAGATTCTGATACCANTGAAGTAAGTGGCAAAATGTTTCCGATTAGATTATTTTGGGAAAGATTCTGATACCATAAAAGCCAAGTATCCTGAAAAGATTCACCAAAGTCACCATTTTCACAGAAAAAGAGAAGCCTCTAAGTAATATTTGGCATGTTAAAATACATATGAAATACTGAAAAAAAAAATTAAGAATTTTAGTGACTAAGCCAATGAGCAATTGCTCTGAATTAGAAGGCAACTTCCTCTCTATGGAAGATTATTCCACAGCATCTATCAGTGGGACAAACTTTCCCCTTTAGCATCTGCCAGCAGCGTCAGCCAAAGAAAGAGCTGATCTGAGCCCCCTTATTTTACAGCAGGTCTTACTGACTGCCTCTGGCAACTGCACTCCTGGGAATGAGGAAATGCTGTACCTGCACCAAGGTTTACGCCCAGGGGCTGTAAACAACAGGCAAAGCAGCACACACTTTGCAAGAGCCTTCTGTGAGGAACAGCGCGTGTGCTGTGCTTTCAGCTACCTGCACCAGCCTGCCCAGGCACGAGGGCTGGCTCCAGCACACGTGACATCTGCAGCAAAAGTCACTAAGAGCACTGATCACTCCTAAAGCAGCTTTTTGTGGTCTTCTTGCTCCCAAATGCTGCTCCACTCTCCCTGGCAGTGCATATCCATCACGCCCGACCCCGCAGAGCCCTCTCCTGCAATTATCCTATTACACCTAACACACTTAAAAATTAATTAATGCTCCTCTGCACTAGGATGCCATAATTAAACTCTTTCTCTTTTCATTTAAGACTGAATTTAAATGAGGGTTTGGTGGCACTGCAGTACAGTAACACTCACGAAGACATCACTGACCTGAGACCTTTGCAATGGGTTTTGGCCAACTAATTGCCAAGGGCTTCCTAGAGTTTGATCTTCAGCAATTTACATTTATAATCACCCCAGCTTCCAGCAATATTGGCTGAAACATAGACATGAGTGATGACAGAGATCTCCTCAAAGAGAAAAGCAAAGTCTTCTGGATTTTTTCCCCCAAAATGGGCCTCTCTTTTTTCTCACACATGCAGAGCAGTGACCCAGCCTTTATGATTGAAAATGGAGAAGAATAAGATGGTATTTCCAAATACCTTTAAGAAGCATTTGCTGATCAGCACTAACTGCACCATTTCACTCATCTTGTTACCTAGTAATTTTGCTATAAAATAAAAAAATGAAAGCTGTTTTGCTCTTTATGGAGTATGTCAAACACTGTCCTGTTCTCAGCGCCGTCACCACACATCTTGAAAAGAAGGGGAAAGCCCTGTTTTGTTGGTTGCATTCATCTCCTGCTGAAGACAGGAGGGCTAGAAATACCTGACACCAGATTAATGTACATACCTAAGAGAAGCAGATATATTAAGCTCTGCTTAAAGAAAAAAGATCAGTTTTTGGTCAAAATGAACAGCACATCTTTTTCCTTATTTTTAATTTTTCTTTTATTAAAGCCTGAAATAAACAGTAGTTAAAAACAGATAGTCCAAATCTAAAAAGGGTTTAGTTTGACTCCATGTAAACAGTCTAAATATATCCATAGTCAGCCACACTAGGAACATCTTCAGTGCTGTCTGAACATGGGACTGCTGTTTACCCACAGGCATAAAGACACCTCTGAACCACTGATCACACACTGTGGGCAGAGCAAGGTGGATATCAGTACTGACTGGCTCTCCAGGTGTTCAGCCAGGACCCTACATAAGCTTTGCAACTTGCATAATCACAGCTGATGGTCTCTGTGCCCAGACTCGTAGCTCTGGGCCACTGGGTGGATGCACTGATTCACCTGGACACAAAGGAGCTTTTGGCATCCAGGAGGGCACTGACACACTGGAGGCACTGGTATGCCCTCACCTTACTGCAAGAGAGATCTTTGGCAGTTCGAGCAAAGCCTCAGGGAACATAAATGACTAATTTCTATCTCAGAAAGGCTAACTTCATCTGGAGATGGTGCTGACAGGAGATTGCTCCCAGTTGCTCCCAGGGACTGTCTGTTTTCACAACACTGCCTGGGCAAACAAAGCCTTGTGAAAGGCCTTTTAATGTCGCTGTGGCACCCACCATGCTCTACACATCCTCTCAGCACTTCTTGATATAAACAAATAAGAGGGAGTTTGAACAAATCACCAGGCTTTACCCCAAAACCTATCTGCACCACCACTGCCTACCTGTGTTATATGGGGATTCAGAGCCTTGGGAATGCACTCACCCCAAAGAGAGCAATGCTTTCAGCCTGCAGGCCTGAGAAGGAGTTAGGGAGGAGGAGAATTGTAGCTGGGCAGGATGGAAGAGTATGACCCCATTTTTTGATGGGAAATTCTCAGGAGTAGGAAAAGGAAACAGTCTTGTCTAGGCAACCATGGGATTAATTGCTTAAGGTAACACATTTTGTCTTCTGTTTCCAGGTCTTGTGTCTCACATGTACATCCAGATTTAATTATTCTAAACAGAATAATTAAGAATTTGTAAGAGTTTGCTTTGACCAGAATATTCAGCTTCTTTCCCTCTCTGGTGATCACTACCACCAGTAATTTATAAGGGTACACAAGCAGATAACTCTGTTACTAGTTATGATATCAAGACAATTAATTTCCATATTTTCACACTTTAATTACTCAGTACTCCACAGCTCCTTCAGTATAGACAGACATCTGTCTTTTGTATGTACACCCATACATGTATGTATGTACACATGCACATACTTTTTTTTTCCTTATGCCACACATTGATATCTTTTATGTATCTACTGTTGCATTTTAATCAACCAGTATACTAGCAAAACTAACTTTGTTAGAAGTTTAAAAGTATGTTGTAGAAAGTCGAGAATTAAGATTCATCTCCCAAGCAGTGAGTTGGAATATTTGGGAGTGGCATTTACAAATACTAGATTTGGAACAAGAAACCTAAACCAATAACAAAATCAGAGGATTCAGAGTTACTTTTCAGTAGTTCTGTTCTCCTTTAAATTATCTGCAGTTCATTCTGGTAGGTCTCTATTGCCGTTCCCAAGAACATACCCTGTCCCTGTACACTTTTAATGAAAACAATTTGTTATGGGTTTTATTGAACAAAAGGGAAAAGTCACACTGTCCTTGAGAAGCTAAATCCTGCTCTAGTTGTAGCCCTGTCAGAACAGGCTCATCTGCTCTGACTGCTTTCCTTTGCAGACACCCAGAGAGAGGTTTTGCCTGGCTGCAAATCTCCCTGGCCTCCCTCCTGAAGGTATCAACTCCATGCTGCCATTTGGGAAGGCCATGACAGTGGCTGTTCACTGGTTCATTAGCTAATAGACTAATCCAGTGAGAATTTCTCTCCTGCATCCATAAGAAAATCAGATCCACGAATTCATCCTCTTGTCTCAGTTTATTTCCTTCCTGTTTTTCTCCTTCCTCTAAAAATGTATTAAATATCTTTCTTACCTCTTCACCTTTCATCCTATTAAATTCAGGTCATCAGAGATTATCCCTGCACTTCTAAGATGCTCCTAACAATGTTACAATTCACAATATTTCCATCTTCTTGTTTCTTAACAAATTGGTTCCCATAGTCAACATTTCTCAAATGAACAAAGAAAGAAATCAAGTCTTTCCACTATCTGTTCAGTGGATGACTACCTGCATTTATGGTTTAATATTTATGTTCATCTATGCTGTGCAGGTTTGTTGCCTCTCATGTATATTATTATTGATGAATTAAGTGTGCAAGATTTTGCTACTTTTTACACAAATCAGTAGAAACTTGGAGCCTAAATCAATATGGAACTAAGAAAGAAATTAAATTGCTATTTCATGGTTGCATGGACTGGAAGGTAAACAAAGAATGAGATGAACTGCCTTAAAAACAAGAAGCTGGAAGCACAGAAAATAGTACAAGTCCTTCACCTCTGACTTGTGACACCTCTTATAGTGATGGGAGGGAATCAGAAGAGTGACCTTGAAATATAATGAGGTAAAATTATCAGAGAAAGCGGGAAGTAACACAGATATATACCTTTGGAAGGGAAGGGAAAGGAAGTTAAATCAGAAGTTTATTTCCACCTCTGTGACTGTACAAACCATGACCAAGGAACAGACCAAGACAACCCATCTTTGTAGCACCAACAGCCTGCAAGAGGCATGAAAGCCCAGAGAGCGCATCTCGTTTTAGTGAGTGACCACCACTCCTTGGTCAGCTGCCATGGCCCACCAGGCACCACAGCCAGCCACAATGGACGCTCTGAGTAGTTCCCAAATTTCAACAGAGAATTAAAGTTCCCATTTTTCCATTCCTTGATTTCTCGTGAATACAAAGCATTCCAATTTCATTCCGCATTTATTTCCACTCTGTTTGGGGGATTGGTTTGTATTTAAATAGCAATAAAGTAATTGTAACCAGCAATCCTAGGATGAAACTGTTGCATCACGCTTCTCTCCTTGATCTTTTGGCTTAGCTCAGCCTCATGGCTTTTCTCCAGCACTAACTTTTTTATCCCCTCATTTTTTCTCATTTCCTTCATGTTCTCTGTACACAAAACTATAAATTTTTTTAGACTATAAATTATTTTGAAATAGAATTTTGCAATACATCTTCATCCCATAACTGCCCTAAAAATCACAAGGAACTCATTAAACAATGCACCTCTTACCCAGAGCAAGAATACCATATTCTGTCCCATTTGATGTATCCAATTAAAGTTTTCAAAGTGGGATATGCAAACTGATTATCCGCTCTACAGGGTTTCAGAAGGAGCAGAATGCATTTAAATCTCCTAAATTTGGATTTATTTGATTAAATGCCCTAGTCGTGCTTCAAGTGTTTTAAAATTTCCCTTTTTTAAAAGATAAAACATATATGTTGGGGGGAGGGGGTGCTTTGGGTGTTTTGTTTTTTTTTTTGTACAAGATAGCCATATTATTTGTAACCATCTGTTTTACATAAATATTCATACAGAGATAAACTTTTTCTTCCTCACAGGAAAAAAAAAAAAAAAAAAGAGA
>VYXF01009377.1:310985-395225 GCA_013397295.1 Polioptila caerulea
AGAGAGACCCTGTGTACCAAGTCAATTCCTCCTTTAACTGTCAAGGGAAGTTGCCTTGTCATACTATTTTTCAGCATATCCCTTCTGTTCCAAATTTTCAAGACATGAATAAAAATGAGAAGCTATTATGCAGCACAGAATAAAAAGAGATTGGTCTGTAAATTTTCTTAGAAATTACAATGTTTTATGCAAATCAGCACACTTCAGCCAACAGATTTGTTCTTCAGCTTCAGCATATATAATTTGATTCCACATCAGCTTGTGGGCATTTTTTAGATTAATCTCCCCTGATCTTTTGGCCACATCATTTCAGTGTACAATAAAAAATCACAGTAAAGCTTCTGTGGAGACTAAGCAGTCACAAGAGGTCATGGTTCTCCCTGAAGACCACTGTCCAGATCTAATTTCAGAAGAAATCAGGTGGGATCTGCATTTCTGAATGTACATTTCTGTGTCCATTCAATAAAATCCCGCAGCTTCTTCCAGCAGTATTATTTCCCAGTTGTGCTAAAACATCCCTATCACCAAGAGACATAGGCAATCAAAAGAAAAGTTTAGGGTTTGGGATTTTTTATTTGTGTATTTTTTCAACATATATTATGTATTCAACCCATTGCACAGTTCTCATGCTTTAGAGGGAAATGAAGTTTTCTCTATTCTTTTTTCTCCTACACCTATTTTTCCTGAAACGCCTTGAGGAGAAACACTTCCTCTGCTGGATTAAGGACAGGTGCAGTTCCTGTCCCAAGAGTGCTCCCTGTTTGCATGCATTCCTTTGAGAGAGAACATCCCTTAAGAGGGGTAGGACTTCAGGCTAGCAATCTGATTCTCTTTAATAAGATCATGCCTCTGACACACAGCTTGATTTCAGCTACTTTTCCAAAGAACACAGATTAAAAGAAAATCACAGCAAACAACAAACACATCAGTGCCCATAAAACACTTACCTATCACTGCCTTTCTCAGCTGCTACTTTTCATAGCATTCATGCCATCCATATCCTTCCCCCCAGGCTCAGAAATGTCCCTTACTTCTTCTAGCTCCACATCACAGGAGTTTTTGTTTCAGAAGAAAGTGCTGGGTGAGGCAGAGTCAAACTTTTGTCCTTGTTTGATTGTAAAGGTCTGAAACCTTTGAGTTTTCCATTCCTTAACTGTATACTAATGAAATATTTTGACAAGGCTGAATTGAACTTTGGTTCATAGAGTATGGTAAATTTGATCTTCATTCCATCACTGAACCCTCAAAAATTAATTTTCTTATCTCTGAACCACAGAAATATGAATTAGAAAATTGTGGAGCATTTATCTTATGTCAAGATAAACTAGCAGTCTGAGCAATGCTCTTTCTTCTTTTGCTACTAACACCCACAAAGAAATCTGCTGACCTGGTGTCAGAGCATTCTTCTTTTTCTACCCCCTAGCTGAAGCATTCCCTGGAGCCTCTATTTGTCATTATCACTGAAAATTGATTTATAAAATCTGTGGACAAAAAGCCTGTGCAAAATCCACACTGATGTATTGAATCAATAACCAGAAGTTTGTCACAAAAAAAGCAAAAAATTTATTTATCTCTCATTAGCCAGTTTTAACCAAGATCTTTTCAGGAGACTGAATGGAGCCATTTTCTGTAAAACTGGTTTGGCACCTTCTCTTTAACGAAGGTTTTACATCCCAATACATCAAAATACAGCTGAAAATGCTGTATTTTATTGGGACTAGAAGTTCAATGGCATGATTAGGCATAGGCTTCCAGGGAGTAGTAGGAGCAGGATGCCAGGCACCTTCATTAGCACATTCCAGTACAACACACATAGACATATGAGAGTGACACATAGACATATGAAAATCACTATTGCAGAGAGAAATTACTGCAGGTAAAGATACAGAACTTCAGGAACTTAGACAAATTATACATGAGATATCCATCCACCACATTTTTGCATTTTTCCCCAAAAGCTTTCCATTAGGTTTGCTGCCAGCGAGTTGCAACATGACTGCACTGCAGCCAGCTGCTCACACAGGTGCAATTGCTCCAGTTCTGATGTTTTAACCAACATCTCTAAGGCAGAAAGGGTTGATCATCTAAACCAACCTCCTTCTCAAAGCATCATCAACTCCTGCAGGATATACAGAACTGTGGGTCAGGTTTTGAATCTCTCTGACAATCTCATCAGCCTCTGTGGGAGACTTGTTCCAGCACTGACCACATTTACTGTAAAAAAAGCTTTTTCTTATGTTTGAGTGGATTTCCTGTATTTCAAACTGGGTCCATGGTTTTTGTCCTGTTACAATATAAGAATGAGAAGAGCCTGGCTTCATCTTTTTGCACTCTCCCTTTAGGTATTTATACACATCGATGAGATTTCCCCTGCCCTGAGTCTTCTGTTTTCAGGCTGAACAGTCCCAGCCCTCTCAGTCTCTTCTCATGTCAAATGTTCCAATCCTTTCAGCATCTTTGTAGCCCTTTGCAGGAGTCCCAACATCTTTTCTACAAGCTGCTTGTTCACTTGTGCAGATTTCCTACCATCTTTCCTTTACTTCCTGATTGTCAGGATGGACCAGTCTCAAACTTGGAGGTGATCCTTGAAAAATCAGCCAGCTCTCCTGGACTTAATCACACGGGCTATTAGTGCCAGAGTTACTGCAGATACACGTACTCCCCTGACCAAATCACCAAACACCAGCAGCAAAGCCTGGCCTCCTGTAAGTGATGTCTTGGGAAGAAGAACCAAACTGAAGATCCAACACTGTGGGGTCACCAGCACACTGCTAAAACAAAGTCCTTAACTCTTAGGTGTGCCCAGCTATCCTGAGAAAATTGAGTGTGAAGTTGATGTGACACTTATCCCACAGATAAAGCTGGTGTGAAACTTATTGCATGGATATAATGAAATTCACACCACAGGGTATATTTGAAGCCCAAATAACCTAAAATGAATCATGTATGATATGAGGCTATCCACTTTGCCATAGGAACCATAGTTTCTGAATTGTTTGACATAGCCTTGTGTCTGAACTCTTAATTTTTGCTTGAACACAGCACTAGTTGGATTCATGGCTGGGTTTGTTATAAAGACAGCTACACCATGTCACATAAGAAGCTTATTTATCCCTGCATCTTCTCTTTGGCAGTCAACAGATACCAAATAATGTGAGAATACTCTGTGTGTGTCCTGGTTCTTCCTGAACAGGTGTTTCCCACTTTCTGCAGTCAGTACAACAGGACTTTCCTACAAGGTTCCATGCTCTTTGAGAAGCAACAAGTAATCGCTTGCTTCTCCACACCTTTGTTATTCCATGGATTTTTCTCATTTCTTTCTTAGTCTCTTTACAAGCTGAAGTCCTAATCCAGTCAGTGTCCACTCAAGAAGAAGCTATTCTATGTCCTAGGTCATTCCTGTTTCCCTTTTTCGGTGTAGTCCCCTAGCTCAGCTAACTCTTTTTAGATAAGGTGATGTTCAAGATATGAGGGCAGCAGGTGCTTATACAGTAGCAAACAGATGTTTCCTCTTCCTTTTTAATTACATTTTTAACAGCTTATTTGCCTTTCTGACCACTGGAAAGCACAGAGTGGCTGTTTAAGAAAGCTTTTAGTATAATTCCTAGTGATTAGAGCCCACAATTGTCTAGGTGCACTGTGGATTTTTTTTCCTCACATGTATTTTTTGGCATGCGGTGGCCTTGAGCTTCTTCAAGCAGCCAGCATTGCTCAACTTTGCCCATGATCTGGTGACTCTGACTGACTGTATTTGTCTGTCCCTCTGAAAGTACCATGTGAGTTGTTCTGCAGCTACTGTAGCTGTGTGGTGGGTGGCCACCAGCACTGGGGAGCTGAGTGTCCTTTCCCATCAACTTCCAGATATCAACCATCTCCTTGCTATGGCCTCTCCCGGCTGAGGGAGACCACCACGGGGTTTGAGATGCTCTGGCTCACCATGGAAATCACCAAAGACAGCTGAGCCAGAATGACGTGGATCATGACCTAGTAAAGGCCAGTGTGATCTGGCCTGTCCCCATCACAGTGAGGGAGGGTCTTCAGCCAGCTCTTGAGACCCAGACTATGGCCTCACTTGTATCTTTTCACAGACTCTGAGCCACTGGAAAACTAGACTTGAATTAAATGGAAGAACATAAATATTATTCTTCTGGTACTGCAACAGCAATTAATTTCCCAATTTTTTCTGTGAGCCTTGTGTCCACTATGTGTGTGTGTGTGTGTATATATATNAATTAAATGGAAGAACATAAATATTATTCTTCTGGTACTGCAACAGCAATTAACTTCCCAATTTTTTCCGTGAGTCTTGTGTCCACTACGTGTGTGTGTGTGTGTGTATATATACATATATATGGTTGCATTTTCTTTCAAAAGTATTCAAAATTTTCTAGAGCTCAGCAGACCTTTATTAATCTCCTACCAAGTCATCTTGCCCTACAGATTCCCCTGTTTAATCAGAGATTTTTAGAAACAGCTTTTTAGAAAGCTCTGGGAATAAAAGTTCAGCTTTGTCACAGGCAGACATTTCAAAGCCAGAGGTACACCTGCACCCCCACCTGTGTACATGCACATACACATAACTAAAGTGCTGTATATACATAACCACACAGCAAATCCCAAAAACTTCAGTATTTAAAAAAACACTCTTCCCTGAAGTTTTTTTGGGAGTGCCTTATGGGATGTAATTTTAAGTGATCTGAACATGAAGGAAATATCATGGAGATTTCTTTCATTTTCTCCTCTTTTCCATTTCTCCAAGGTATTTTTCTCATGCTTTCTTCAGCCAAACAGGATTGCATGGACTGCTATTTATTTGAAAATCCAGCAAGAAAATGCCAGGAAGAAATTTCCCTCTAGAATTATCACCAAAAAAATTATCTCCACATGGGGAGTTTCATGTTTTTGTGAGCTCATAAAGAAGTACAATATTTACTCTTGTACTCCATAACATTCGCTCTTGCTTTAATTTTTTGCCCAACCTTAAAATACTGGTTTTGACATTTTTCCTCAAGAATGTGTTACTTCATCTGCCAAAAGGGAACTAGCATGAGCTCAGGCTTTATTGAGGAGGTGAAATTTTATTGTGCTTCTCCCACCTTTAAAAAAATTCTGCGTTGTAAAATTTGGCATTATCACATATTCTAAATTCCATATGTACCAAACAAGCTAATTTAGGACAATGCAGACCAGATAGGATTTTAAACAAAAACTATTCCTGGAACAAAATCTGACAGGTCTGCACAGCTGGAATAGGTTCAAGCCCTGGATCTAAAATCTTTTGGATAGGTTTTCTCTCACCACATGGACTTTAAGAACAAAAATTCTCTGGAGTTGATGTAAATGTCCATGACCAGATCCCTGAAATTTCAGCAAAGCTGAAAGCTAATAGCAGAAGTTGACATCCATAGTGAAAGAAGTCCTGTGGGACACCTTTGGGATACATAAATATGTATCTCCCCATATCCATGAGTATGTGGAAGGTATATTTGGAATGGAATTTGTGGTCATTGTTTGTGGTTTGCATCACTGAATCAGTTGTCTGCAGCCAGAGCCCTAAAATCTATACCCTGAATGCTTTCTTCCTACAAACACCTCTCATCATTTACTCTATACCCCTGAGAATTCTGCACCACTTACTGCCTCTCATAATGCATTTGTTTACTATCCAGTAAACCTCTTACCCTGCTTTGCTGTAAAAGCAGCTAGAGCCCTCCTAATTGTTTTGTGGCTCATGTAGTACAAACAGCTCTGTTGGAGCGTAGGAGATTTCACAACGCGCCTACATAACCTGTACTAACATTGCTGGTGGGCTCTTGTTTTTGTCCAAGGTAAAAACCCACCCCTTCAATAATGTACATCATGTTGTCTCTGAACACATCCCACTATAAAATACAAAGATGTCATAATGTGGAACCCGTAAACTTGCAGACCTTCTATTGCTCTCTCCTTTTGCACATATTTACTTGTCCTTCCCTCTATACTATCTTCTGTGCTAACCCTCTGAGCCACCAAGGACAAAACATAGGGTGGGATGCCTTTTATATTTCACTGTCTCCCCAGACAACACATTACTCATGCTTAGAAAAGCAGCATCTTTAAGGAACATGTTTTGCCAGACACCCTTGCAAAAATAATCAGTAGCATTGGGGTTTGTCTGTGTAATCATTCTGTAATTTGGGTCAAAACCAGCAGTCTAAATGGTGGGCTCCTTTTCCTCTATGAAAAATGTTCATCTTCCAATGTAGAGCTAGAATATTTCAGATCTAAAGGATCTGTCTCATAGATCTATAAACATTTCTCAAGACCCTGAGTTTGGGCACCCAGTGCTCCTACTCTGCCAACAGCATCCTCTTGTCATTTTATCACTCCAGATACACATGAAAGCCCCATGGCCAAGGTACTCCATGGGAAATAAAGTGCTGTTGGTTACTCTCCCTCCAGAGGAGAGAGCAGAGTGCTATAGCTAGGAAATACCCAGCTTTCAGCCAGAGCTGGCTCTGGCAGAGCATTTTTAACCCATCCTGAGTCCTGCTGCCTCACTGAGGCCAGCAACTTTATTAGCTTGCCCTAAGCAGCAAATATATGAGGAAAACCTTCTTAAGTGACAAGCCTACAGCTGGGCAGAGACAATATGGCAGATCTGGAAGAGCTGTGCTAAGGACAACACTCGGAACATAAAACATCCAAGCCAGCTTACAACACAAGGGCACTCACAGTGCCAGCCCTCCAACAGTACAGAGTTAATGGGAAGCTCTTACATGCTGCCTCTGTCTCTTTCTTGGCAGTCCCTCGACTTCATAATTAGGAATGATGCAAATGTGATTAGAATATTCAGCAAAATCTGAATAGTTTATGGTTTCTACTAAGTTATTTCCCATGAATCCAAAGAGCTCATAAGATCATTCTGAATAATAAAATAAGTTATTCTTATAGGGACAAGGTATCATTATCTAATATTCATCATGACAGAATATAGTCATCTCACAATTTATGCTGCAGTATCCAAGATATTATCTAACATCCATTATCAGCTATGTCTTGAATTGCCTATATTACCTTTATTTAAAGAAATTCAGACAAGTGAGATGTTCTACAAAGAAGCCATTTTCAAACAAGCAAATGGGGGGAAAGGCACTGACTGCTATAAATGTAATAAACTCCTACTGACGTCTCAAACTCCTTACAGTTCACTAAAAAATATAAAGGCTGGTTATATGATAAAGTAAATAGAGAGAAATAGCTTCCTTTCCTTTATAGGAAAGGAAGCGCAACAGCTACTCCTCATCTGCCCAACGTTTCCCATCCTTTTTGTTAACGCTGCATTCATCAAATAACCCATCTTTTCCCCTCAATTTTGTAAAGCTAGGCTTTGCAGACAATTTAGGATATAGGGAATGCAATTTGAGAGCTATATTTACTGTTTCTAGGGAAGTAATTTAACTGATCATTTCTTTTTCAAACCCAAAAAATTAAAGAAATTTTGCAGTACTGTTGATATGCCAATTCCTCCCTCTGTCTTACCGATAATCAGATGCCAATGAGATGAAATTTAGCATTCTGCAACTAGGCAACTAGGGTACCAAACAGGTTTTAAAAGACCTGTCAAAAACATCACTGAAATATAAAGCCCACCAGGTATTCAATCAGTGGTAGAAGAATTAGATAATTTTAATTAATCATCTTCTCAACACAAACTAGCACACATCAGGGCTTGATAACCCTGGGGGAAAAAAATGCTATTTTGGAATAATAATGGTTAATATCATTTCAGGTAAAACAGACAGGATCCTGATGTCAAAACATATATTTGGAAAAGACTTCTTTGCGGTGAGTTTGCTCATATTTTTTTCCCTTGAACATCATGAGGATTTAATCTTGCCTGAAATTTTCATTGCCACTTTCTTATTGATGATGTTAAAAAGGTGAAGTCAGATTTGGTAGGATGCTAGGAAAAACAAGGTTTCCCTGGAGCCAATTCCTCTCTGCCCATGGATGAGCTTCAGTACCCGTGCAGGGGCAGGTAAAGCAGGCAGTGAGGCTGAGCCCTTCCTCCCTTCTCTCCACTGTGCATCAAAATCCTGCTACTGCCACTATAAAACTCAGTTTGTTAGTGATGCCAAGATGCCTGAGGAGGAAACAGGGCAGATTTACCATGCTGAGTGCATTTATTCAAAGCCTTTTTTGTCTTTTAAATTATTGAACAGCAGAGTGAAGTAAATGAAAAAGGGACATCAAAACACAGCTGCAGTCTGACATTATTTAATGTTTGTTTTCCTCAAGGCCAAATATGTATCTTAATGCTACATAATGCTGCTGTAAATTTATTAATAATTTGACAAAATAAATTTATTTTTGCTCATTTAAAGATTTTTTTCCTTATGTCAATCCCATTTTGCTGATGAGATGTGCATCAAGTCCTTCATAATCTCAAGACACATTTATACTAGGATTTTTCTAAACCAGAGCATATGGAATCAAGGTCTCAATGCCTGGGTGACAGTGCATCTCAGAGCAGTCTCATCTGAAACATTAGCCTTTTAGCTTTCTCCACTGAGAAAGAAAAGGTACTGAAGAATTAAAAAAACAAAAACAACAAAAAACCCCACAACAGTATTGGGGTAATTTTAAGTACTTCATCCCCTTCTTAAAATTTTCAAGGAATGATTGTGTGTGGCACTTCATGCCATGGTCCAGTTGACAAGGAGGTGATCAAAGATTGGATGTGATTATCTCAGAGGTATTTTCCAACCTAAATGATCCTGTGATTTGGTGAAAAGGTTTTTGGCAGTGTCCCAAAACTAGTACCTGGCCTAATGCCCTAGAAAGGCCAGGGGAGTGCTGGCCTGCCAGCAATACCCCAAGTACTTTGAAGCATGGATATTCCATCACTGCTTCCATTGCCATTGCCAGGGGCAGGAAAGTTCAAAAATGCTGGATCTGTTTGGCCATAGGATCAGGTTTCACATATCTCACAGAACTGAAGAGAAAAAATGCTGCAGGGGGTGTCAAAGGAAGACCCCAGCCCTGCAAAGCTTTGCATGGCAGAAGACTCTTATGCCCACAGTGCAACTTAAAGGTCTGGGGTCAAAAGACATTTAAAGAATCCCTTTCCCCACTAATTCAAGCCTTTCCCATGCTGTTTGCAATTAAGGGATAATGCATTTAATTGCAAATTGCACCATTTAGTCTTGACTGCCAGGAAAGTCAAAGGAAAGTTGCTTTCCCTTACTTCCACTCATGTAATTGGCAAGCACAAGCCAGTGTGCAGACTGGAACAGTAAAAGCAGTAGGTTTATCTATATCCTTCTTCACTTCCAGGCTGCTTTGGTGACAGTGATTCTGGCTGGACTCCTGATCCCTTGCTGCACAGTAGTTCTAAACTAAAAAAAAAACAACACCAGAACAACCTTTGCAGAGCAAGCATGTCTTTTATGAAAATATCATCCTATCTTTAAAAAATAAAACATAAAGAGAAAAGCAAATACGCAAAAGAAAAGGAAAAAATGTTCAATCTCTTAAATACAAGAATAAACACTCAAATCTGTCTGTAAATTGTTTTGTAAATATGCGCTGTGGTTCAAGTTTGGCTGTAGCACAGGAAGCCAGTCACTCTTGAGGAGAGATGCCAACAATTTTGCAGTGAGCATTGAAGTCAATGTGAGCTGCAAGCCTAACAAAGAAGCTTTGGGGTGTTTCTGAGCTGGTGGTATTATTAGGCCACAGCATATGTAAGCATCCTTGACACATACAGCTTGTCAACACATTTCAATCTCAGGAGGAATCTAAATAAAATCTTTGCCTAGTACATTCAATACTGATCTCAAGAGCATGAAGGAAAGGGGAGGGCAAGATTAACACATATAAACTGTGGAGATCTTGGATTTTGAATCATCCAAAGCAATGAGAATCAGCAGTGGCTTACTTAATCTTTTATTTCCTTTCTATAATGAGCCTTTCTCTATGAATGCAGTTCTCTTGCCTCTCAGCTGTTTTCTGCCACTTTACAAAGCAAACACAGCTTCAAATTTGACAGTTTTGTTTTTGTTAGTCCAAGTTCTGGAACAAACTCTCCTGTTGATCTAAAAAGCCAGCAACACACAGCCCCATCCTACCCTCATTACAATCTTGTCTCTTCGGTGCAAGGACTTTCTTCAACTTCTTGTTTTTTCAATGCTTTATCTCCCACCCACAAACTACTTCCACATTTGCATTTCATCCTTAACCTTAAAAACGGAAACCAAAACTAGCAATGCTGCAAGGCAGTAACACCTATAACACTCTATAAACTGGTCCTCAGTGGACAGAAATTTTTCTCACAAAACTTCAACTTCAAAAAATTTTGCAGGACAAGGACAGTCAGTAACTAATTCTACCAGTCACAGCAGCATTACAGACACCCACAGAGAAATTGCTTGCTTTTTCTATCAAAGAGCCTCTGAGGGAGGACACATTTTGGGAGTTGTCGCTTCTTAAAGCCTGCAGCATATGAGCAACGTTAGCTAGGTTTGTAACCTCTTGTTGGAACAGCTATATTTAATAAGAACAGTCCCTCTGAATGTGACAGAGGAGCTGTCTACTTCACATCCAGACTCCCACAGCAACGAGCAGCAGATGCCTCTGATACAGAACAAGTACTGGGCAAGTATGTCAGGATACCTCCCCCAGTGCAACCTCCCTGCTTCAAACAGCCTGAAGTTTGGGCACATCCTCAAACAAAAATATGATCTACTGCTTAGCAGGCAAAGGAGTTTTCTTTTTTTACTTTTTCTGTGTTTTGGCGTAGATAAGCCTTTGCAAATCAAGCCTTCTTTAACAGTGATTTTCACTGTTGGCCAGATGCTGTGTAAGGAAGGACCTCTTTTGGTTCATTTGCAGTCTTCACAGACCAATTCAAGACTGCTTGTTTTGTAGTATAAACAGTTATAATGACAAGCATTACCACTGCATTGTTCAAATCATGGCATATGCAGCATTTCAAACCTGAGCATTTTTTCTTTTACTCCTCAGTTTCAGTTAGTTTTTAAATTCAAAATACTAAGCTCAGTAGAAGGATACTAAATACTTATAAAAGCAGCAAACAGTTTCCAACTTCTTCAAATTCATGAATTGTTTAATTTTAAACAAATATTCATTTCCTTTTCTTTTATTCTTTTTTTTTTAGTAGATAGGAGAGATGAAGACATTTATAATGCTTACTGGGAGAAAAATCTTTTTACTGAAAGAATCTTCTGGATTTATGTCTGAAAGTCAGGCAGTCAATAACAATCTAGATGTAAGTATTTTAGCCCTGGTTACTGGCCACCTAGTCTCATGTAGATCTGCTTGGGTGTCTACACTACCACATGAAAGCCTTCTGGCCATCCCCTGTTAAACAATGCAGATATTGGTGTGGCCCATCAGCCCTTCCACACACCACGTCCTCTGCAGAACCTCAAGCTGCACTCTTGGGCCTGCTCCAGACACAGCCACATGTTGGAATGAAGGGAACATAAGAACATATGGGAAAATCAAACTTAAATGTGGATTTGCTCTTTATCTTGGGGTAAAGTCCCAGTGAAGGCAGAGTCACAGTTACTTTTTCCTTACCCATTTCCTGGGGTGTTCAGCATAAATAACTCAGTGCACTGGAGTTAAACATTCCTACTCCCTAACACACTTATGGCTGCTCCTAGCTCTCAGCAACTGTCACTAAAGCAAGGTTAATAATGCATGCAGCCCATTTGTGAATATCCGCTTTGCAAAACGTTTCAGATCCATCATCACTTGTTTTTTAGCAAAGAATGCACAGCTATGCAAACTACCCCACTTGGCCATGTGCACACACACAGAGAGACAGGAAATAAGATGGAATAAGGAAATAAGAAAGTGTTTCTATTTCAAAGGTCTGATGATGAGATGTTTCCCTGCAAATAGCGTTTGGACTTCAAGACAGAGTAGGGAAGAAAAGCCCCAACTTTAACAGCATCAGCTACAGTGAGCTTTGGTAGAGAAATATGGCAAACAACAGTGGGGACATTCCAACACTGACAAATGCAACTTTATCTCTTTAAATTAACAAGTTAAGAAGAAAGCTAAAATGCTAAGTACAAGAGCTTATTAAAAACATCACACAAGGAGAATTATGAAAGCTTAATCATGACTTGCTTAAATTCACTCATAGTAATCATAACTAAAACTTGTTACAAGAGTGGCCCAAGCCTTGGATTTCCCGCCTGACAACAGTGAAAACAGTCTGAGTTCTACACAGCAAAGCTCATTGAGAGAAAAAAAGCTTTCCAGCAGTACAGGAGGAGTGTTCAGAGAGATATAAATACAGCTTAAAGTCTTAATATGTAAGGGCTATTTTGAGTGGTACTATCTGTTCCCTCTCTTTCTCCCACATAATCCAAGAGTTCTCACGATGAGCAGGACTGCCAAAGTAAACAAAGCAGATCCAAACAAACATGTCCATTACCTGTCAAGCTCCTCAGTCCAGCAAATCTGCCTATCCACTCCTGGTGCACTTTCACAGACAGATTAAGATGATCTAAACCCACATTCTCATCAGAAGGGGTAGAGCTGTCCCCAGCCCCTCGTTCGTGCCCTGTGCCAGATGCTGGGCTCACACGAACGTCTGGCTGCCCAGACTCACAAGCTGATGCACAATTGAAAATTGATCCTGAAAATTAAAGTTGTTGACTGAAAACAGATTTGGGTCATTGCACAGCTGCTTGTAAGTCAGTAGAAGGAAAGGACCACACAGAGGTAGGCAGGCAAAGGGCAGCAGTGGCTGGTTCAGAGATGGCACGGACTTAGATGAACTTGACCTGTCAACAAACTGCACCCTGAAATCAATCCCTACATTGCTCATGAGGCTCCAGCTCCCAGGGACATCAGTTTGTTACATCTTTTGCTTCATATCAAGTGTTTCTGGAACAGCCACGAGCCCCTACCCAGGGAAGTGGGGGACAGAGCTCTGTCTTCCACCTGCCAATCTCCTCAAGAATTCCTATTCAATCTCCGCTGCTCTATGTGCCATCCATGGTGATGGTAATCAATATTACCTAGATCCTATAGATTAGTATTTCAAAGAAATCACTTTTGTAAAACTTCTCAGACTACACCAAGGAACAAGTCCTCCTTTCCTTTTGGTACAGCTTGTCTTCAGGACGTTTCTCTTAGAACCACATGCAATGCAATGAATAATTTTTCCTCATGCTTTCACAGTCTACCTTCTCTGGTTTACCTGATTTGATATAAGTGGGACCTTCGGCACAAATTACCAAATACAAATATGTGAGATTAACAACAGGAGACAAAACTGAGTTGCATTTATCATCATAAGACTATCAGTTGGTCAGATCATTAACTAAAGAGAATTGTCTTCTAACCTGAGGTGTCTTGACATTCTGCCTGAGTAGCAGGGGTCCTTTCTGGTTAGGAGACAATTTTTTTTTTAAAACCTAAATATACAGACAGAAGACAAATAGCAGGATTTGGAAGAAAACTGTAGTTTGAATCACAGATACTTCAACCATCTGTCTCTGTGCAGGCTGACCATCCCAAAACAGAGACATAATTACAACAAATAGAAAATGAGGGACGGTCACGGTGGGACATCTAAACCACAGATTATCCAGAAAACTGTTTCCCTCAAAGGTCTTTCTCAGTGCTCAGGGAACTACTCTGGAGGTGTGTTAAATGGGAGGAAGTTCACCCCAAGGAAGGAAAAGTCCAAGAAACAGACACTATAGGAATATAGGCACTTTGTAAGAAGGTCCCATTTAAGTATAATTTTGGAGGCCTGGTGGGAATAAGTACTGTTTTGATACCTATGTGAAAGCAATAGATAGAGAATATGCAAATGAATTTTAAGATTATATTTTTATCACATTCCAGGGCTTTAAGATCTCCACATGGTGAGGTCAGCAGGGTATGTGTAGCAGATAATTCAAACAAAAAGCCAGAGGGAAAAAATACACTTTCTAATTTCAGAAAATAAAAATAATCAGAGAACAGTTATCAAAATTTGAGCTATCTTTTCCATTTGAAAATAGAACAAAGCAAGAGTTGATGAGTGAGTTGTAAAAATTAATAATTCAGGCTTAACATGCTTTAGATGAGATAGACTTGAATTTAAAACAGTTTTGCGAAACAGGGTGCGAAGTTGTCAGCCACCCAGTAAGGGAGGGTTTGCCTCTTATTTGATTTCTGACATGAAAGTCACTAAATCTCAACTCTCCTGATGAATCACTGAGAGTGGGTTAAGATAAGCCATAACTCTATATTTTTTGTTTCTTCAAAGTTTTGTGTTACGGTCCAATAAACAAGATTTCTCTTGAGTCATCAAGCAGTCAGCTCTCAGCATTAGATTTATTTTCATTTGCTGAAGAGTATTAAATGCCACCATCACTTAAGCCAAACAACTTAGCTCATTTTTGCTAAAGTAGACAAGAAATATAACTTTTTTTAACAATGGAAGAGGGCAATATTTTTAAAGCTAGATATAGCATACTTGTGGTAAAAAATCAAGGAACCTTGATCCTTTTTGAGCACCTTTTTCTCCTAGAGTCTGCAAGAAAGCAGTAAATCACAAACACATCTGGATATCAGAGTCGGTATCTGAAGAGATCCATTCTCTTGATGACATGATTTATAGCCATTTATTACCACAGCTTGCACTCTACACCTGTTTGTCCACAACACTCACAGCAGTACATGGTGGACCAAGAGCATCCATACAGATTTAGCTCTACAGGGGATTTTTGATAGCTGTCAGTATCCTATATGGTAATAGCATATCCAACCAACTAAATCATAGACAGAAGCTGTCACTAGGCCCTTGCTGGGAGGGAGAGAAACTATTAAACATACATCAAACCAGCTGCCATGCAAACCTAAAATACAAGAAAAAAAATGTACAAATAGGTTTATAGAAAATGTCAGAGGGAAAAAAAACTCAAAACCAAACAAAACCCCATGGATTGAGGCTAATAGCAACCAGAAGTTTTTCAAAGTACATTCATATGCAATAACAACAGCCTTCAGAGCTGACAGCATCTACTCTCTGGCCTTTCACAGTTTAAAATGCAAGTAGGTCCTTCAGAATGAATCAAGGCAAAGAGAGCAGAAACAATTTCTAAAAAGGAGTAAAACATTCTGTAGCTGTTAATCATTACCACACTTCAGTAGGAAAAGTGAATAACTAGCTCTTTGGATCCTGATTTTTTTTTTTTACCGGATTTTACCCAAACGTACAATTTGATACAAAATGTATACAACAATCTGGGACCTAGTTCTCAAAGGTGATGATCAACTTTACATTCCTGCAAGCTTCATGTCAATGGGAATCAGGTGTGTCAAACAAACACCTTTCTGGATTGGGAACCTTAACACAGGCAGACAAGAAGCACCTGTCTCACCCATTTCTCCATTCACCAAATTTACCTTGTGGGTGCTTTGTCAGGTCTCAGCCTTGGTGGGAAAAGCGTTCTTTCTCAAAAATTATCAGCTCTTTGCAGATATTGCCATTTTTGCAGTAGTCTGTTCTGTCACTGTTCATGGAAAGAAAGGGCTTTTTTCAGAGGAGCTGCAAGTGAGGAAAGTTGTGGCATCCCCCTTCCTGGAGATACTCAAAAGCCATCTGAACATGGTCTGGGGCAACTGCCTGCATTTGGACCTGCTTAAGTTGGACTAGAAAATCTCCAGAGGTCATCACCCTCACAACCTCAACCACTTGGTGATTCTGTGATGTGCAGCCTCCCTTCAGGCACCTGCAGAGGGATCTGTAATTCCAAATCACAGGAAAAGGCTGCCAGAACAGAATTACCCTTGGAACAGCAGTCAGAGCATTTGTGTGTCACATATAAGCTACACAGCAAGGAAACTCTGTCTCCAGGCCCAGTCTTTCCCACAGCTTAAATACCTCTATCAGTTTGGGATTTACAGGTGTTCTAGATTACAACAGATTATTTCCAAAGCAGAGCAGGAGCCATTTCAGGTATTGCCTGGGAGCAGCACCAGCCCCCACTTTTTCTATACTGTTATCTCTGCCTGAGCATATGCAGGCAGGACTTCTGCACACCTGGCATCAGAGAGGATTCAAACCACACACCTACACTCCTGAAGCTACTGGAGTTTTGCAGATGTTTAGGGGGCGAAAGATTTTTAGCCACATTTTGTCAGAAAGCCACATTTTTGGACCAGAGCTGTGCTTGTTCTTGTGAGCAGAAGAAACCAGCAGTGTTTTTGCAGAGATAGGAAAAGCCACTTCCACTGCAGCATCATTAGAGCAAGGTGCTGAGAAGGAAATGGCTGGCTGGCTCAGGCCAGGTCTCCCATTTCCCAGAGATGAATTTTATAACCACCGAGCAATTCCACATACATGAGGACAGGATGCCATTGACTGACTTTTACCCAATTGTTTGGGCAAGAGTGTCAACGACCACTATTTCCAGAAGAACTTTCAGGTGCCATCTGCTGTCTTGCAGACATAGAAACTGACAGATATGATGGAAAATCTATAGCCCACAAACACACTCATTATTTGGGTCCCAAAGGAGGCTTGGAAATGTCTGAAAATTACCCTTTAGGACTTGGGCACCTAATTTTTCTAAACCCTAAATGACTAAACCTTTTTGTATTTCTCTGAGGTATGACTGCAGGTAGGGACACATGAATTAGAAAAGACAAGAATAAGAACAGATTAGTATTAAAGAAGAAGTGTAATATAGAAGAATATGAATTATGCAATACCTGATAGTTTATTAACTTGCTTTATTTGGCATTCTGCAGTGATAAATCCTGAGGAAAGATTGTTAGTGCCATTTGGGGGACAAAAGCCTGAACAATCGAACAAGATTGGTTGTGCCTTTGGAGAAAAATATTTCTGCATGTCACTGTTTGAATTTGCAACTGAAACAGGCAAAGCCACCAAAAAGAGATAAGTAAAATAATGGATGTTAAATAATGGCATATCTCTCCAATTTATAAACTCTAGATTTAAAATGCGCCTAATTGCAAGCAGAATACAATCTCCTCAATGTATCAAATCTTGTTTTTCACTAATAAAGAACATTTTAAATTTAATCTTGACTCCATAAAATTATCTTTCTTTTTCTTAGCAGTGGCCATAAAGAAACGTTGTGCCACTAAAGCTACTCAGATTAATTTGTGAGGATGGCAATACAAAGATACCGCTCTAGAAGCAACTTTAACATTCACCAAAGTCACTCATGGATTTTTATGTCCATCAGGAAGATTATGACTATATAGTCTGGGCTGCTATGAAACACCAGTGACAGACAAACAATTTCTGCTTCAAAGACCATAAATTCCCATTGAGATGCCTCCTCACTTTCCAAGGGCTGTGTAGATTTACAGTTTTTATGTTATATTGTGTGACACAGTGGCTGTTAGCCCTTTCTGTTAAATATGTACCCCGTGTGCATAAATAGAGTGTCTGTTTATAGACGTACACAGGTTTTTAAATGGGCTATTAATTAGGAAATCTTATCTCTTTCAGAAGAATCAATCGGATGTACACTGGAAGTCTACTTGAAGAGAACTCCTCTTCCCTTGCTCCAGCCTCCTATTGCACCAATCAAACATTGCAACCACTTCATCACCTGGGGCAGCATTGTGATTTCATCTTTGCAAAATCTGGACCACAAGGACACAGGCCCAGTCCACATCTTCTTAAATATGCCTCCATCGAGGCACTGTAGCACCTGAACCAGCATTTTCATTGCCATTAAGGGATCTGTGGGTCCTAATACCTCCACAGACACCAAAAAACCTTTTTCCTAGAAATACAACTGCAAAATCAGCCTTTGCATCACTATGGCAGGAACTTATGCTGAAACAGCCGTAGTATTGTCACACAGTAGAGTAGTGGTAAGCTTATGGGTTTCCCTAGCTAATATACTTTGGACCATGAGCTGCATTCAAACTCCAGGCTTTCCAGAACTGAAGGAGAGATCAGTCTTCATGAACAAGTGTGGAGGGCCAGCTTTGACAACCAGCCAAACTCCCACCCAGCTGCTCATTCTATCCCTGAGATGTTCACACCTCCCAGCTTGTTCCTGTCTGCCCAACTGACCTTATTTAACAGGACAGTAAATAGCAGGAACAGAAATAAAGAGCTTGTGGGGTCAGAAAAAAACAGGGAGATGGCTTCCTGTTACAAACTCAGCTTGGTGAAAATTAACTTCATTTGTTGCCTACTGTTTAGAGCAGCAGGAAACAAAAAGAGAAATACTGAAGCAATACCTTTCCTTCCCCTGCCTTTCCCACAACCAACCTCCTTCCTTCTCTCCTGCCTCCTCTACCAGCACCAGGAGGTTTGGGTGCAGATGTGGATGGACAGTAATGATCAGTACACAGCAGTTCCTATCTGCTACTCCCTCCTCCTGACATCTTCCCTCTGCTCTGGCATGGCTTTCCATTGGCTACGGTCCTTATCAAGGCAGTCTGCTCTGGGATGGTTTCTCACTGGGCTGTGGTACCTATTCTAGCACCTGGAGCACTTCTCCTCCAGCCTTGGTTTTGAACCCAGCTGTTTCTCACCTTTTTTCCCTCCTCCTCTGCCTGTCCAGTATTTTCTGCCCTTTCTCAAGCACGCTTTCCCAGAGGCATGGCCAGTTTGGCTGCTGGGCTCAGCTGTGTCCTGCAGTGGCCCACTGGAGGATGTCATGTTTTTCCATGGGCAGCCCTTGGTCTATTCTCACAGGGGTCACCCCCACCGTGGTCACCCAATGTCACAGGGGGCAGGAGGAGGCAGCACCACACTTCAGTTTCTGCACCAGCTGGCTGTCAACACCTGCTATGGGCATTCTGGTACATGCCAGATTGAGCATTCATTCCTGAAATCTGCCACTTGTGAGGCCCTGGAAACCCTGGCAAAGCATGAGGTTTTACTATATAAAGTATTCTAAGAAAGCAATTAGTTAGAATGAAGAATGGAGTTAGCTGGAGAGAATGCCCTTGCCGGTTTCAAAAACCTGCTGTGTAGCTGGGAGAAATCCAGACTTGCAGACAGCAGAAATGGAGAAGGAGCTGGTGAATCTGCAGTGTCAGAAAGGAGAGGAAATATCTTTTCCAAAAAATGCAAATTTATTGGCAGTTCAGTAAAGAACCTGCAAAGATTTAATTTTCATATATTTAAATGGTCCTGAAGTGTACAAGGTGGAGACACCACAAATGAGTGTTCCCACATTAAGAACAAATGTCTTATTCTGCAAATTACATTTATCATCCCTACCTGGAATAAATCCCCTTGTACTGTCACAAGGAACATTGAGCTCCAGTGAGTCTTTTGAAGGCATCAGTGTTTCCTTAGGTGAAATTTGGCTGAAAATGCTGCTGCTATATATAGTATCTACTAGATAGGAAACTCCCTCATCTTGATGTGATCATATATTCTACACCATAGCAAAGCAAACTCTCTAAATCTGAAGAACAAGATAGAGATGGAAGAGGCTGTGGCAAGCATTGCTCTATCTTAGAGAATTAGACATTTTTCTGATGGAATTTTCTTAGTCATGTAAAAATACCACATAGAGAGCTTAATTTCACTCTGGTTTTCAGTATTAGGCAACACTTGGAGGCATTTCAGGCAGCATTGTAGAATGAAATAAAAAGAAATAATTATTGGTCTGTGAAATGAAACAAAAAGAAATAATTATTGGTCTGTGATTAAAACATTAACGTGTTGCAGCTAGAAATCAATTATTATTCTGATCACTTTGAGCCCGTTAGTAGGACTGGAGCTAAAGTCTGACCACAAAATTCTGCAATTCTGAAGACTGGTCATGTCTCAGAAGTAAGAAAATGTTCAGGGAAAAATAACCTGTTTGGGTCTTCACAGGCAAACTAGAGTTTAGATTTAGTAATATTCAAATAAACAAACAAATAAATAAAAAAGGCTCTCTCCATTTTCTAGCCATAGACAGTTTCTCTTAAGGAAATCCAAATGAAGTATGACTGCACAAGTTTCCCAAAGGCTCTATTCTTTGCTTTGCCCTACTTTTTATTTCTTCCCCTTAAGTAATGTCCTCAAGTTTTTCTGCTTTAGTCTCAGAATGATTTTGTTTAGCAGTGGTCTCCCTACAGCAAATTCAAATGGTGCTGCTGTTTCTCATTCAAAGCTGAGAAGGTCTCCAACTACTTTAGGATCAAGGAAAACTGGATAATCAGTACTGGTAATGCTCTGGAGAGCCCCAATGTGACAGGCCATCTAAATGGAAGTATACAGAAGGAAATCTTTCCAGTCCTCTCCAGAGCAACCCTATATTGATCAGTGTTCCCAGAAACACAGAAAACATCTTTTTCCAATGTCATACAGCCTGATGGGAACCAAAGATGCACAACGCTTGGTCACTGACTTGTACGAGCACTGAATCCAGAGACAGGATTTCAAGAAAAATAACACAGAAATGTAACTTTTGTTTCTAAATATTTTTTTCCCTTACTACCTGGCTAGAAGTTATAACATTTTTACTTCTTTGTTCTCCATTTTTAAATCTTTAGCAGTATAAGCTTCACAGTTTTGGGCTCAGCAAGAACAAGGTAAGCACTGTGTACATTTTTAGGATCTCCATAGATTTCATTTGATCCTCAATGTGTAGGTTTTGGCATCCAAAGTCAAACAACATTTCTGAGATTAGGCATTGGAGAGGAGAAGAAGAGCAAGATAAAAACAAGCTGAAAGTTTCATCAGCACAAAGCCAGAGGTGGGATTTTGAGCTGTTTTCTTCTAAATATCTGCTAAGGCTGAGGCACTGATTGAAAACAACTGCACTTGAGTGCTGCTCTGCCTGTAGTAATTAGTGCTACAATCACTGCACACAGGGGTTTAATTACCAGGGTCCTGCTAGCAACATGGTTTTATTGAATTGCTGTTCTCCTTCTGTGGCCTTTACTGATGTGTGCTCAGGCTGGCTGGGCCGGGATCCCTGGGAGAGCACATCTTTGACCTTCAGGGTTTATTTCAGCTGTCTGGAAACAGGCAGCCCCACAGGTGTGCATGAGCCCAGGGCTGAGCATCACCGTGGGAGCAAACAGGATGTGCAAACAAAGGTTACCCACTAGGGCACACCCTGGGGGAAGCAGGGATTCACGTTAACTCCTGACCTCCAGGACACACATTACCTTTAGTCAGCCATTCTGAGATCAGAATTAGAATTTTCCCTCATTCAGAGCAGCACCAAAAGCCATTTTAAAAGTTTGGTTGTTGTCTCACATTAGATCAAAACCTCCAGGACAAACTACACTAAAAAGTTCTTTGCTAGTTCCATAAAAAAAGATTAAAAGCATAATCTCCTTTACTGCTTTAAACCATCTCTTAAGTGTCTAAAAAAGGAGCTCCTCTTTAAACAACCATTTGTAGTCAGCTTCACATTTCTTTCCCAGAAGCACAAAATTCCTATTCCAATGTTATGAACAAAACAATCTTCACACTGAGATTGACAACTACATGCTTAAAGAGTGGCACAACCACCTTCACTTTCACAGCAAAAAGAACCAATTGCTTATGAGGTTTGTTATTCTTTCCTCAGGTAGGTAGGTGGTCTGAAAGAAACAGAGTGTAGAGTTGGCCCAATGGAGTAAGCAACATTATTAAAAATTTCTGCAAATCAAATCCAATGTTCACTAGCATTTGTGATCAGTCTTTGTGTATTCATCTCTCCTTTCTTACTATATATGCTGCCTGTGACCACAGCTGAACTTCTGAGACCTCAGGGCTTTATCCCCAAGAATAGAAGTACACTTCTCTGAAGGCGTTCACACCAGAAGTTCCAGCACTAAACTAATCACTTCTGTCAGAAGTAAAATATACATTTCATAAAGGCATTTAACCCTGCCTTGAACAATGGTAGATCCATCTCATCCAACAGTAAGTTGTCTCCTTAATTACTTGCACTTTCAATCTTGTGCAACACATACATTCCCGAAAATGTGCTGTGATGGTTATCCCCTGAACCAGTCTCCTTACTTCTACAAGATAACTGCTAATCTTCAGACCCAGTGCTCTCCTCCTTATGCACAGATTTGGCAAGGCTGAGCACCAGCTGACACTCAGCTTTCTCACCTTTTAAAGCATTTAAAGCAAATTTGTGATCCTCTCTCACCATGTGTACAAGAACATTGGAGGCATTTTTATGAGGAAGGCTGTCAATCAAGATCAGCTCTTTATGTAAAGGATGTGATTTAATCAGATGGGAGTTAATCCAGGGAATCCTTACACACCAAGCTACAAAGGATGTCAAATATGACAACTTGGTGTCTCTGTCATTGGCAGAGCTCTGAGCATGTGAAGCCCATGATGAATGGACCCCTAACCTACATCCCACCCCCATGCTGACAGCTTCAGGGTGCCCTGGGATGCCAGAGATAGAAGGCTCTTCTCCTGGCTGTCATTTTTTGGCCCTCAATAACCTGAGAATGCTACTGAAAGCTGGAGTTGTCTCCCCCTGACAGCCATGGCACTGTTTCCTAAGAGGTGTTCACTCAAAACCTGCTGCCAGAACTACTCTGACCATAAAAAAAACAAAACCCACAATTGTGTGTAGAGTGTTGGCTTTACAAAACTGCAAAAGGAGCACCAAAATCTGCGGCTCTTGTTTTACTCCTAACAGAAGAGAAACATCACCTGGTGCTGAAAAGGACAGTGACTGCTGCCAGGAAACTGAAATGTATGATGCCAGAAGTTTGCTCCACCCTCACCAGTAAAATTTCTGGAGACTCAGAGGATCTCATTCAGATCTGACCTTCAATCAAACAGGATGCATACAAAATGTGTTTGTAGAAACATCAGGATCAATCCTGCAGAACACACAGGAGCAGTGCTGCGTTTGCACCCCAGACTATACCAGAAGGTGCTCTGTGTCTCCTCTTGTACCAGCACCAGCCTTCACCCATGTAGGGATGCTCAGGCACAGGCTGTGATGAGGAGAGCTGCTCTTGCAGAGCATCCCTTACACCACCCCTGTACCCACAGGGTATGTGCTCTGTGGACAGGACTGAGAAGAGCAGTGCTGGACACCATTTCCCTGGAAATTGCTTTCTGTTGCAATAAGCTGCACCACACAAAGAGGTTTGACGATGGAGCACAGTGGGAAATGTGAGCTGTCAAAGGGCTGAGCAAGGCTCACCTGGACAGCCCCTCACCCACAGATGTGGTCACTTCCTAAATGTAAGAATTTTACATGGCCTCTGTCTCTCTCAATAAAAGCAACATCTCAATCCACAAAGCAGGACCTCTGTTTTTATTCATCAAGATTTCAAAAACAAAAATACAGGTCTGAGCAATTATCCTCAGAGAAAAAGCAACAGCAAAACTGGAATGCATTAGCCATAAATGAGGCAATTAAGTCTAACCTTTGCTAACCTGGCAGGCCAATGGTATAAACAGTGTGCCAGGAGTTATTTGGGTCCTATAGATGCCCTTTAAAAAGCCAATTATCTGGAAATGAGTGACTCTGTCAGACGACAATATAGGAGTCCTTCAGAAAGTGCTGGGTGGGGGGTGTGAGGGGGTGTCTCTCTGCTTGGGCCCACATGCAGCTTTCCAGTATAATTGAACAGCTCTCCTTGTTCAGAAGAAGGCAAAGGTTTCTTTCAGTGCAAGGTCTTTGAAATTAATTACACTGCCTCTTACTGGGGAACAGTAGGGCACACTTACTTGGATGCTATGTCAACGCGTGAGTAGGTTACTAAGGCAGAAAAAAAAGGTACAAATGCAAAGCAAAAAAAGACAGGGGACACAGCAAGAGGTATGAGAGTGCCAAGTCTCAAAAATGCCAGGATGAGATGAAACACAACTAATTCAACTTGTGTTACTAAAAAAAGAAAGAAGAAAATGCTAAAATGGCTCTCAAGGCACATATACAACCAATGGTTATGAAGCAGGTAGCACAGGCATGCCCATCCAAGGACAGGAACAGAGGGGAAAGGAGAGCCTTGATTTCAGCTTGGCTTTATAAACAAAAAATGCACATCTACGTGCTATTTCAGAGAGAGCAGCACATCAGTCGTAGGAGTTCTCCAGGTGACATGGGTAACCTCTCAGCAGGTATCTCCATCATGTGATGGGGGGGATTCCAGGCCCCAGTGCAGATTTGAGCTCACTCAATTATTTTGCCTCATCCCTGATGATTTTTTTTTTTTAAGTTCATGAAACAAACTACAACTACACTGTCCTTCTAAGACTCAGCAATGGAGAATCAGGAAAATCTGAAAAGAAGGCAATGAATGACATTCACCTGCCATCTTTCTTCCTATCTACATGCCTCTCCTCTCTCTGCTGTCTCACTTACTCCCATCTTGCCCAATCCTCACTTGCTCCACTGCTCTGAGCATCCATCCCATCTGTCCTTCACTTTCACACTCCAACATCCACAACCAACAGAGACTGTAAAAGAGCATTGGAGACCACGTTCATGAGCTCACACTGGGATGCAAGGCAGCATGTGCCATGTGGGCACACAACCAAAGGATGCTGCTGCTGCTTGTCTGAGATGGACCCTGATTATCTGCATGATGGTCAGGGGACTCATGATGTTCTTGGGGTCTCACCTTGTCCAGACCACTTCTTTCTGCCTGTGCAGGATGATGGGCTGGTTCTCATGGCCCCAGTGACCCACAAAAGCCATTGCATGTAAAGAGCCTCTAAAGCAGTACAAGGCCAGTGTTGTGTGGGGGGATGAAAATATGTACAAAAGCACTGCTGCTGGTGTAGGCTCCTGTCTTTGTGTGTACTTGTCTTCACAGGCCAGCAAGAGAGAATATGAAAATCCATAAAGCAGCAGCAGAGAACAATCAGAAAAACATAAGATTGTAAAACAGTGAAGTACTGCATCATAATTATATGACAAATCTTGACATACTGACTGTATGGCTACAGCTTTGGAAAAGAAAACATGACTGTCATAGCACCCAAAGAAAACAAACAGCAAAATTAACCACATCCATCAGCTCTGTAACTATCCCATACAGCCCCCCAAAATCTTTTCAATATTCAGTTATTATTTTCCTACACCAAATTCACATTTCAACAGTAGATTGGTTCCTCCCAGGAGGCTGTAAAGGACACACTTCACACACCCCCCAGCAGCTGTTGCTCTATAACAGCAGTTTTTCTGTGTGCCAGCCTGTTACACAGGTGATCTGGACAAAAAGCATCTCCTGGGGTATTGCACATTTAATGAGCTGGGGACTCTTAACAAAAACAGATTTGCAAATTTTATATTTAATAGAGCTTTCAGCATAAGTAACTAAAATTCACAAACCATTAATTAAGCTGCTTGTTTCAGCTGATTGTATTAGCAGAACTCTCTGGTGATCTGACTCCACATTACCCTTTACTTAATGGCAGCAACTGCTGGTGTACCTGATCTGACATTCACAGAGCTTTACAGTTCCTTTTCTAAGAAAAAACATCTCCATAGAAAATAATCCTGTGGTCCTTCCAATGAATCGTAAGAAAAAGAGCTCACTAAGCTCTTCTCAGCAACACCAGCCTGCTCTGTTATTAACTTCCCACTCAGTCCACTTAATGCACACCCCACTGACACTGGACCCAGCAGCTTGTTTCTTGGAGGTGTTTAAACAAAATTTTACCAATTCATGTCTATTCTCATTGCTACTTTTTTCCCTTTTCATTAACTGCTTAGGTCTGGGTTTTCCCCTCATTTATGTTTTCATGGCTGCAGTTTCCGTACACCTCAAGCCACCTTCTGTTCAATAATGACCAAAGTCTCAATGTTGCTCTCAGCTCTGTGTTGACTCAGTCCTACTGAGACAGCCCAAGATTAGATCTGCTCACACTGCAGCCAGGACATGTGCTCCCATTGACTCGAAATGGGAAAAGCATCAGTACAGAGGGAAAAAAAAAAACCCTAAAATCTCTTCTTAACACTTTTGAAATCAATAAGGGCTCTCATTCAGATCTGACCTTCAATCAAGTACACAGGACAACCACAGAAAAAAACCCCAAAGCCTGAAGATTACTAATGAACACTGCAAGTAAATCTCAAATACCTAAGAGACATCCTTTGGAAAACAACAGAAAATGTGGAGGGCAGAGGTAACCTCAGTGTTTGGCATTACTTGTGTTACAAGTTCAGCAGACCAGACTTTCTTATTTATGGATGATGTGTGAATCTGCTCCTTCTGCCATACAAGATTTACCCACTTCAAGAAACTTGCAAAAACATGAAAGATAGAAAGCTCTTGGAAAAATATTTTTTTCATTTTCCTTGGAAAATAAAAATTACATTTGATTCTATCACAAAGTTGTTGCTTCTTCTACACGAGGGAACAAATCCTGTCCTCCTGAAGTCAAGGCAAGCACCATACTGACAAATACTCACAATTACTGACAAGCACCATAAATACAGTGTTCACAGGTCTGTCTTCACATACATGCCTTACAGTCTGAGATTTCTCCTCTTCCCTATTTTTGAATTCTGCATTCAGTTCAGCTTCTTTTCACATGGATAGAGTGACCACAACAGTTCCCTCAGCCCAGCAGTCTTGTACCTGCAGATGTAGTGTTCAGACATGGTTTTCATTAGATATAGTACAGAAATAAGCTTGATATTCTGGAGATTAACTTTACAGCCTTTGTACCACTTCTCCCTTTGACCACAGCACATCTCCACTCCTATCTTTGTGGTGCTTCATGTGATGTTCAGGATCTGCAGACCTTAAGCATCCTGTCTCTGCTGATTCTACCCATGCATGACCAGTGCCTGCTGCCCCCTCTTTCAGAACCTGGAGAAGTCATCCTACTCAGAGAGGTTTCTTCAGCATCACAGTCCATCCAAACACACCATCTCATGTTTGACCATCTGAATTCCTTCAAAATAGCCTCTATACAGTTTTTTCTTACAGTCTTCCATAAGTGCTCTTCTCTCATTTGGCTCAGGTCTTTAGATACAGCCTACATGGGAATACAGATCTAAACAGATCTACACTGGCCATCCAGCCTTCCTTACTAATTTAACTCATTCTCACTCTTCTGTCCATAGTCTTTTTTCACTACTCATTTATCCCATTTCTCTGTTTTTATTCTCTCTTTCCAGCCATTATCAATCCAAATATTTTTTCCCTCAGCCTTTTAAAGACTTTAAATATTCTTTGCTGATTAGTTACAGGTTGCTGAGTTGGTTTTGGCCAAAGATCCCAAGTAAGAGGTCAGAATCAGCACACTGTAACATCACAGCCTGTCCCTCTCTCCTTGATTGTTAACAGGACTTCTCACCAGCACAGTTTCAGGGTACCAACTGCATTCCCCATGGTAATTAATGCCCATCTGTGCCCTGCTGCTTAAACTCTGAGAGGGCTGTATGTGAAATCAGTGCATATGAGTTCTTAAACTCCAACTGTGCACAGCAGCCAGAAGATGGATGGATAGTGGCATTAAATGCTGTCACAAGTGAACAGTTTTCACCTCTCCCTGGAAATCTCCCAGCTTCAAAAGAGACACCCAGAAGTCCTGTCCCCTGGAAAACTTTCCCTGGAAAAGTCAAACACATCATGGCAATGGGTAGCAGAAGGCACTTCAAGTACCAGGAGGGAGAAAACTGACAAAAATAAATAGAAGCAAAAATAAAAACCACTTTATCTAAAAGATTCTTAACCAAAAGCAAACCTTAATAGCAATGCCCAGAAATCACAATGCTACCTCAATATAATGTCCATGGTGGCAATTAAACTGAAGAGAAAAACATGATACAACATTTGAGTTTGGAATTGTAATGAACCTTTGCCTTTAGGTCTATACTAAACCCAGTTTGCCTGCATCCATACAGGAAAAGTAATCAAGGACTGGAATTACCTCTATTCATCTGTTTGGGTTATTCGTGCCTTACGGTGCTGTAAAGACACAGAACTCCCTATTCATTTTTTCCCAACAAAACCAAATGATTGCCAGTTTGTTTCCACACTCAAACCTGAAATAAAAACAAGGATCCCACACACTCCTTGTGCAGCCTGTACAAAGGGACTCTTTTTTGGAACAAATTGCAGTAATATGGGTCTTTTAAGGCAGGGACTTAGCAAACAAACAAAAAACCAGCAAGGGTTATGATCTCCTTTTCTTTCTTTTATGTACTGGAAAGGCAGAATAAATTGTTTGTTTTGCTTGATGTAAGACTTCTTTTTGTTTAGCACATTTGTTAAAAAAATTAGGTATGTCAAAAATGTTACATGTTGGCTCCAAAACAACCCAGAAATATCAGGTAGGAAAAAGGGTTCTGCGAGTTTAGCATTGACAACTTTTCTTCCATTCACCAGGATTTTAAGATAAATCTATTTTATAGACTACCTACAAAAGCGAATGGTAACAGTCCTAGAACAAAAAAATCACTCTGTCCCAGTTAATAAAATTCATTTGTTTATAATGTATGATCCTACTAGTACTCTAGTCTTTCATAAAAATGGAGTAGGCAAGATAATCTCAGGTTATGAAAAGAAACAAAAGTGAAAATTCTATATGCCATTTTTGCACATCTTAGAAGAGCAGCAAGAAGTCCTACCTTTTTCATTTTGCAAATAATTACATCAGTAATTTAGGAGCTGCACCATCATTTCCAAATGCATTATCTACGACAAGAAGCCTCAATTAAATCAGTTATTAAACCTAATTAATTAAAGTTGCATGATTTCTACACAGGTGCACTAGTTTTTGTTCAAGGGAGTCTTACTTGCGCTTGGTTCTTTTTCTAATCAACCTAAACAAAATCAATATATGAGAGTTGATACTGCCTGTTGGCAGTTGAGGGATGAATTCCAAGTCATTTAGTTACAATTAATTTGGAAACACTTTCTCTACTACAGAAAGCCTTTTTTCTCTTATCTGAGAATCAATCCTTTCACTTGAAGATGGGGAGGGGTGGGGGTGGGGGGTACATCCCTTCACTCTGCAGTATTTAATGACTAATTGGTATTTTCCAGGCAATATTTTAAGTTAAGGGGAAAAGGAGAGCTTAGACAATAACAACTTGTCAGAGCTAGAGGAAAAGCTCCTGTCACTCAAATGGCCATGGCTGTTTAGCCAACACCAAGAACTCCCACGAGCTGCTCCATGCAAGGTGCAACACAAAAAGGTTTGCCGTAGTTTTGACTCATCTTCCCTCTCTTCCCACTCACATCCCACGAGCTTTCCTAAGTATCTTTCATTCGGCTCTTCCATTCAACAGCTCTTTCAGGTTTTTCTCACATCTCCTACATCATTCCTTGTCCCTTTTATATCCTCCCTTGTCCTTCTCCCTTTGCCTACCGCCTTCTCCCATTTTTTTCTTCTTCAAGACCATTTCTAGGCATTGTAAATGTGACTGCTCAGCAATCAAGCAGAAAGGGAAAACCCAGGCACCCAGGGAACCTTACTGCCTAGGTCTAACTTGAAATAGACTGACACGGGAGCAATTAGAATGTAATTTTATGTAATAAGATGATTTATTCATTAGTACAAGGCAGATAAAAGCTTACAGCTGATGAGAGAAGCAGGTTTGTTACAGCTGTCAGTTCCACCAGCAAAATGTATTAGTCATTTAATTTCCTTTTTTTTTTTTTTTAACACCAAAAGCATCCTATAATTACATGTATGTTCCCTTCCTTATAGCAGGAGATTTTGCACAGAGTTCTTTATGAAAGGAGAACAATTAAAGTGTCATGAGATGATTGGTCTGTCAGTGAGTTTGATTGACCATGTACTACCAAAAACCCCATATTTTTTAAAATAAATAGTAAGATATTGGAATCAAAATACCTATACTTTTACATAGAAGGAAGGTTAATAAGTATCAGGTACCTCAAGCATACTCTTAGCCAAGAGACTTATACGAAGATTCAGATGGTTTCTTTTCAAGGACAGCTGCTTTAACAGGAGTCAGCTCTTACTCCTTTACTGCTTTCAAAGCAATTTCAGCCTAGAAATCTGATTACCAACATCCAAAGCAGTTCTAAAGTTGGCCTTCCAACCCATAATGATTAGTCCCAGCAAAAGATTGCATGAAAAGCATCTGCATCACTGATGACACATGGAAAAGAATGAGAACATCAAGGCTTTGGTTCATCATCTCACACACCAGCCACAAGGCCTGAGACTCTGCAGAAAGCAAAGAGCACTCTGCTTTATCTCTCAGTGGTCACAACTGGAGAGCACACTTCCCACTTTGCAGTACCTCCTAGGTTGAATCTGTGGTGGATAGGAGTACTCAAAGCTTGTCCCTTTCCTGTCTGCTGGAGAACAGGAATGCCTAGTCCTCAGCAAGACCACAGCTGAAAAATGGTTCCGTACTTAGTGGGACTTAGCTGGCAGCAAAACATGGCAGAAACGACCCTTGCCTAGCACCAAATTTCCCAGGTTCCAGGTCATTCCACCCTTCCTCCACTTCTTATCTGACCTCCAAGGACTCGGTGTTCCTCAGAATATGAAATTACAGACTAGACACCAAAGAATGGTGCTTATCACAGAAACACTGGTGGTGCTTCACTTTAGGCAAGATTCTCAGCCTGCATCAGCCAGATCCTGTTTCTGCTGTTCACCACCCAGCAGTGGAGAGCAGGAGCACCACCACTGCGCTGTCGTGGGGGGATTGGGCTGGTTGTATGTGTCAGAGCTCAGTAATTATATTAGCATGCATGGCCCTGTTAACATTTCAGACACCAAGATGAAAGCACAAAGAGCCAGCCCATGATACAAAGGGAGGCTACTGGTGTCCTGGTCCTCCTCAGGTCTGTCCTTTCTGGAGTGGGGAGGTCATCCTTACTCCTGTTCCCCTCCATGACTTGGCAGCACAAGCTTCCAGCTCCTGGTGGAATCTTGAGCTTGCTGGGGTTTTCCTGGTACTGGAAACCAACCCCCAGTCATCACGATCCCCTGATTAGCTGCTGAATGTGCCTGCAACAGAGCTGATCACCTCAGCAGTCCTTTGTTATTCAATTGAGAAAAGATTTTTCTTTCAGTTAAACTACACCAAGTATTTTCAGATTCAAACTTTTCCCCATCAGTCACCAAGATCACAAACATATTCAAAGCACTTACACATCTGCTCAGCTCTGCAGGTGCACCAGCAGCAATCCATTCAAACCCCTCCTCCAAGAAATCTCAGGAGGGATCTTCCATTTACCCGGGCAGAGGGGAAGCACCTGCCTGTGCCAGTCACCAGCAGGTCGAGAGAGGTGATCCTTCCCTTTTACTCAGCCCTGCTGAGTCCTCTGGACCACGAGGTCCAGTTCTGGGTTCACAGCTGCAAAAGGGACATGGACATACTGGAGAAAGTGAAACAAAGATTCATGAAGATGCTGCACGGACGGGGGACTTGCCACACCCGGAGAGGTGGAGAGCTCACAGCCTGAAGACTGGAAGGCTCAGGTGGGATCTTATCAAAGTGTATAAATATCAGATAAGAGAGTGTGAAACAAAGGGAACCAAACTCTTAATGAAAGGATACAAAGAGCACAGAGTGAAATACAAGAAATTCCATTTAAATGTAAGAAAAAGCATTTTTTTTGTTGTTGTTGTTTTTTTTAATCAAATAATGGAACAAACTGCATGGAGACATTTCAAGTCTGCATCTTTGGAGATATTTACCACCCAACAGAGCAGCCTGCTGTAGTTGATCCTGCTTTGAAGAGGAGATAGGACTAGAAAATCTCCCAATCTCCTGCTGCCCCTACTGACCTTGCAAAGAATGAGTTGGTTGAAAGAAAGAATTGAGTCTCCTGGTTCAGGACTCCCCCTCAACCTCTGATCTTCAGTTTTCCTGAGAAAGAGGCTAATAGCAAAAATAGAGTATGAGCTAATGGTCTGGAACACTTTGCTCCCTTTAAAAAAACAAGTCTGCTTGCATCATACTTGTGTATTATTATTATTAATATTACTCCTACCAGGAACAGCTGAACAAAAGCAGGAGGTGTATTTCTCAGAAGTTCCCCTCCTTCTGCTGCCTATTTCTCTGTCTGAAGGCAGCTGTGACTGGATCAACGTAAGTACCTCTGCAGCAGACCTGCCAAACAAGCACAGTAAAGGGAAATCAACAGCAAATTATGATCTATAGATAAAGATACACTATTTTTGTAGTCAGGTACTGTTTATAAAAAAAGAAGAGGCATAAAAACAGCCTGTAAGATTCTGGTAAACCCTCTCAAGGGACAAAGCCAGTCCCATTTACAGCAGATATTGGGAAGCAGTTGGGTCCCACACAAATACTGATGTAAATGCAGTTTCCTGCCCAGCCTGACAGTTTGATGACAATTTACCAGGACCTTATGTGTTATCTGGCAGGTCTTCCCCCATGAACACATACAGGCAGCATGCTCTAAACAGAATGTTGTCCAACAGGATGAGGCACTTTTCAGCCCTGTATCCAAACAAAGCTCAGTATCTTGCTAATCATCTACCCATAACATTCTGGCCACAAAAGAGAGTTGCTGCTGCAGCAGTGGATTTGACAACCAGCTAAGGACAACAGGCATAAAATAGATTAAAAACTTTTAAAACTGATTTAGAGATGTACTGAACGAGACCTTATAATGGAGAAAGTCTTTGTTGAAGTCATCCTTGCAAGTACAACCTATTAATTTGAGTGCTGCAGGTCTCTGCAAATGTCAGGTTGCCTTTGGTACAAAGCAACTCGTGTGCAGCTTCCAATAAAGGAAAAATGTCAGCCACATTTTAGGCTTCTTTGGGCTGACACATCTCAATTGCACGCAGTTAACCCAGGTCTCTGTTCCCTACCATCTGCAAAAGAGAGTTTGTGACACGGTTTCCTCCTTTTAATTTACCTACTTGAAGGTACTTCAAGTTCACACATTTTTTTCTTGCTGAAACCAGCCTACCTAATAATGGTGGCTTAAGGCAAAGTGATACATTAAAAAAAAATTTCAACATTTTGGACGGAGCCAAGTAGAACAGAAAAATAGTTCTCCACCCCAGCCTCCACTCAATAGTAACTATACATAACTATGTCACTCTGCCAGACAGATACCTTATCTCACTACAGAGCCATACATTCCTGAGTTTAATTATGTTGAATTAGAATGGGGTTATTCCTGCTAATATCAGAGAGTTATAGAACGATTTGGGTTGGAAAGGACCTTAAAGATCAGCACCTCTGCCAGCTTTCACTAGACCAGGTTGCTCAGAGACCCATCTAACCTAGACTTGAACACTTCCAGGGATGAGGCATCCATGACCTATCTGAGTAATCTCTTCTACCCTCAGAGTAAAGATTTTCCTCAAATCTGATCTAAACCTACTCTCTTTCAGTTTGAAGCTATATCTAACTTTAACTTCCTTTGCTGTAAAATTCACCCATATATCCCCAAAGGCACTGCATAGGAACAACTCCATTTTGTTCAGTTCTGTTCTAGGTTTCTGCCTCTTTGAAGAATCAAACCTTCTCTTTACCCAAGTCTTTTTCCTAGCCCATAGATGTGAGTTTGTAGACATTTGACTTTCTTATACTCCCCTCTAAACAATCTCTGGTGAATTTTTATTCTTCCTTGATGATTGATGCTGAAATCTGGAAAAGGTACCTTGGCCAAAAAGAGTTTCTCTGTTACTTTACTGAAATGAGAGATCATAGTGTTGAAGTCACGGGACATGTTTTAAGTATTAAAAAAATTTGTCTTCTCCAATTGTTTGTGCTGAAGTTGTTTGGCATTTAACTTGATAAAGGTAATTTAGCCTGGTTTTTAAGCTACGAACATGACCAGCGCATGGTAAAAATACATTATTTTTCTTTAGAAATGACACAATCTTGCACAGCAACTTAGGCAAATGGAAGTGAGTTATTATACTAAGATTTGTAAAAACAATGAAAAGACTTGGAGATATTCCAAATGGTTGATAGTTCGTGGACCATTCCAGAATTAGCATCTTTTCCAATGGCACAATTGAACCACTTTTCACTGAGCCCCACAGAGCAGAGATGTAGGTGAATTAAATGAAAAACCAGAAAGCAGCAGTCACAGAGGAATCTAAATACAAATACCAAAATGCACACCTGCATGCCAGTGCAGGATAGTTCCAGCTGTCCTTAGCATGGACAGACACATGGCAGAGAGGGACCCTGGCAAGCATTTTTAAAACCCAGGCTTTGGGTCAGTGAACTGTGCTGCCTCTTGGAGTCACACTGCGACTGTATCGTTAATTGGCCAAGGAGGTGCCATGAGCAGTGCCCCAGCACTTCCAGCTTGTATGGCATTTACCCCAGCACAAGCTTGTTTATATATCAATGTCTGTCAGTGTCTGAACGGAGCACGGCAAGAAGATGGAGCCAGGCTGTTTTCAGGGGTGCTGAGCAACAGGGAAAGAGGCCATGGGCAGAAACTGCAGCACAGGAAGTTACACCTGAGTATGAAGAAATTGTTTACTGTGAGTGTTTTACTGGAGACATTCAAGAACTGTCTGGGTGCAATCCTGTGCCCTGTACTCTAGGATAACCCTGCTTGACCAGATGATCCACTGTGGTCCCTTCCAACCTCATCCGTTCTGTGATTCTGTGAACTGAAGATACTGATTTTACAGTGAGTAGTGGGTTCAAAGATGCTAGTCATACATTTATATGCCCATAATGGTTCCTGAAAAAACATCATTACTAGAGCAAATTCATTTGCATGAATTAAGGCAAGTTCTGATTTATTAATGTATCTCTACCTACCTATCTATCCAAAGACTGATCCTTTCTGTAGGGCTTTTCAAACTCCAGGTTTAGTAGGTACTGTGGCTGGCATGGCACCTAGAAAGAGGGGACATTCCAAAACAAATCACACCACTTGAGGGTTTTAAATTGTAAGTGAATCCACAGAGAGTAAAGGAAAAAGGACATTTTCTGTAATTAAATTAGAGCCATCAACTATGTGAGGGTCTGGCAGTACTTCTGTTTTAGCACCAAGTTTACATTAAGCAAATGTTGATCACTTCCTGTAAGCCAGCCCAGGATCACTCTGCAAGTGTCTGTGCACTGATCCATAGTGGAAGGGCACCTTCAGCAAATGAACAAATGCATTTCTAAACAATTTGAACAAACTCTGAATTTTAGGTTGAGGCGGTGGTCATTTGATAATCTGAATCCCTCAATGAGCTAGCACTACACTGAAGCACAGGAAGCTGTTTTGCAGATTTAAGAGGTCAGAGGGACAGATTTACTATGTATACACAGGAGCAATCAGGCCTGTCTTCTCTCCTACAACCGAGGGGAGACAAGACAATTCTGCCACCTTACTGTTGAGCTGTTTATCTGATGACACACTAAAAAAAGAAATGAATAGATTTATGAATCATAAAATTATACTAACTGCAGCAGATGATGAAATTCATGACTCAGGCTACTAAGATTACCGTGTTCCAAATTATACTACTTGCATTTCTTTTATTTATTGCTTTGCAGCTACTATAATTTGTAGTTATCATCAATTAAATGACAGTCATAAACTGAACTTTTAAAAGATAAAAAAAATTGATCGTGATGTTGAGCCAAAAAGCAAATAAAAATGTCAAAAGATTAACTTCATAAATGCCCTGAGGCATTGAGATATTAACACAACTTGCCAGCCTGTCAGCATGTTCTGGGTAGGAAATTTTCAGTACACTGAGTATTTAATAAACCAGATTTGGTATCTTGGCTCACCTAACAGCACTAACAGGTTGTTTCCCAGTGCTGTGTTCTTGCAAAGGACTAAAATTATAACTTCTGGTAGAGTTAGGAGCAGCAGGAGCTAATACTTCCACCTGTGTTTGAAACAATGTATGGGTGGTATGTATAGGCCCTAGCAAGTACTCCTCAAATGAATTACTTAGATCAAGTTCCAGTGCATGTTTATTAAGCTTCCTATCAAAACCTGTCTTTTTTAAGAGACACTTTCACTGAAACAAAAATGTCCAGGAAGGAAAAAGAGGCATTCAAAAACCAAGTAATTGGTATCCAGTATCTCCCTGAGTTCTCCACACCTTTTCTGTCTGCAGCAGTAGGAACACAAGACTATAAATAAGAGTGAGATTTTTGATCCTATCTTTAAAGAATAGCTCTTCCCTTGTAAAACAGTGGGGAAATCTGCAGCAGGCATGCCAACGTGGCTGGAAGGCTATTATTACGATCAAGGGAAAAAGGCAAATCACTACAAAATACCCAAATGTTCAGCCTCACACTTTATGCCTATTAGCAGTCATGCTACTTGCAAATGGCACCATGAAATAAATAACAGTGTCTCCAAGAGAACATTAGCACCAAACCATCCTCACTATCTACAACAGCAACATTTGTAGAGGCAATGTAAGGAATTTATACTGAACCACAAAGTCTGTCGAGCCATAGTGTCTGAACTATAAAGCCCCGACCGCAAAAGATGTCTCGAGAACATAGCAGCTTTGAAGATATGTCACTGTAATACAATAAAGTCAGGCTCTGGTTAACAAAATATTTCAAAAAACTATTAGGAAAAAGGCATTAGTGTAAATATACTGTTGTCCAATCAGGACAGCTTTGAAAAATTTCTTTCTTTCACGTGATATGTTGGAAACTGTGACCTTAACTGTGCCTGCCAGGCACAACCAGCCCTCAAGGAGACCTTGGCTTTGCTTTTATGGAATCAGCATTTTGACAATTACCTTAAATTAGAAGGAAGAAAAGTTGCCGTGGAACAGAACTGCATTCCCAACAGCAGATTTCAACTTGAAGTTGTTTAAAGTTTAAGTTTGTTTAAGGTTCTATGAGGGAACAAAAGGGTTTTAAAAATAACACCATTTCTACTTCCATCAGCCTTTACCTACATCTCCTGATCTAGAGGTCAGTAGGCTTTTCATTTGAACCCAGCTTTCATCACAGTAGTTGGACAAAACCATCTTCAATCTACTTGCTCCAAAAGAATTCTCCCTTCTTTAATCTTCTGAGGAGATTAACTCAATCCTGGAAACTGAAACACTTGTGCACAAAGAAATCCTCCGAGTTGTGCTGGCTATACAGATTCATACTGCATGTGACTTTTAGGCTGCACAAGGCTTCTTGCGTGTTTATTCAGTGTTTCAGCTGGTAGGACTTGCACAGCCTGCAATTTACCACAGTTCATGCAAACACAGCATAAAAATTTGAAGTGTGTTAATTACTACTTAAAAATCCTACAGAGCTTCAAGACCCTGGAAAAACTGGATACATCGCTCTTATTCTCCTTCAAGAATTGTCCTTGTGTCTACTCTACTGCTGCCTTGGCAGGGCAATAACTTAACCCACTCACATAAGGCAACACTACAAAGAACTTGCATTTTGCAGATCTTCAGGTTCCAGTAACACCACAAGGGACTGTTTTTCAGAGCAACAGAGAAACTTTATTGTCAGAGCAGGGAGAGAGAACAGAAGAAAAATTCTCAAGAATTTGGTTAGAAAGAAAAGCTGCAGCAGTGCACGGAGGGCTCAGTAAGTGATGGAGAGGAGGATGTGCATGTTCCCTCAGCCCTTGCAGCTAACTGCATGCACCCAAGGCTGTAACATGCACTTTTACAGCACAAGAATCCTAGGCCACATCTGAGAGAAAACCCAAGATACACCTGATAAGGGCAAAACCTGCTGTTGAGGCATCCAAAGGAATAGCATCTTGCATCTCAAAGCCCCAAGGCACACATTCACCATCTTCTTTGACTTCAAACAAGGACTCTTTCTCCAGAGCTGTCATGTCTGTCAGTATCCAGCAGGACAATGCCAGGTGGTGCAGGTCCTGGCTTTGCTGAAACACCAGGCCATGGAGTTGGAAAAGGAGGTCAGAAAGAAGCCAGAGGACTGCTAAGATGGCAAATCAAACTTGCAATACCGTATTCAGAACACCAGGAACTTCTGGTCCACAGCGGGACAGCCGAGATGAGACAGAACAGATCTGGTCTGCTTGACTGTGCCACCAATTGTTAAGGTTGCAGGCAAGTTGAGCAGCTGGAAGTTCACAAGAGAAGAAAGGCACGTCAGGGAGTTTTGGCAGCTTTCCCATCTCTGCAGTACAGGAAGTGGAAGGGGGTCTCACCCACAGGCCTCAGGCACTCAGCAGGTGACAAATACAAAACAACATCACATCTTCACATAGCTAAGCAAATCTTGTTCCTCTTCACCTGTTGGTAATGTAACTTACAGCATTAACACACAAATGCTAGACGTTTATAACATATGAAAACTTATTTACAAAAAGTGCAACTCAGCATTTTAACTCAGGCTTCTACATGGCATGGTCTTGATGCATTGCAGTCCCTGAAATTAAAGCTGCCAAAATCCACCTCCAACACTTGATCCCATGGGCCATGACCTCACGTGGTAAAAGGAGATTAAGGACAATTTAAAAATTGTTTATCTAGCCATGGTGTGTCTGCTGTGAAAAACACACTCTCCAAGACAACTGCTGCAGGAGCTGTGGCACAGCACATTATCTTAGTGCCTGTCAGCACACACCCAGAAATCTGAGGAAAGTTTTCACCAGGGTTTTAAATTATGTGAATGAAGATCAGTCTCTCAAACATTCATCACAGTCTAGAAAGTCATCAACTTGCAAGCCTATCAGCCTCCTGATCTGAAATCAGGATAAATTCATGTCTGTTTCCTTGCAAATTGGGGAAGTTAGTACAGATGAAATCAATCTTTGCCCATTTAGGGGAAGTTCTTGAGGCAGTTACCTAAGAAAGGATATAATTTAACCTGCAGACTATGCATACCTGCCATAAAAAACTGTTAAAATGCCAGTGAGTGTTAGTTAGAAGGATTCTTAACTAGCAGAAATCTATTTTGAAGTAAAAAATACCCACCCCAACCCTTCTCAAAACTACATAGGCACAAGTATTAAGTACTGAGGAAGTATTTGAGCAGCAAACTACCTGGAAAGATGTAGCAATGCTATTGTGGATGTAAAGTAGGCACAAAGAATTAAGAGGCATTGAATGGAAGAGCAGGAGTCTCTTCAGAACTGAAAGAGTTCCTCCTGCTCCTCCCAAACCATGGAGATAAGGAATGCTGATGTTCTCCCAATGTGCTGAAAGAACTCCTCTTCCCAAACAAAAGCAACCTTATGGCAGGTCTGCAGGCTGGGTTAGGCAGAGCCAGAGCAAGTGGTTGCAAGTGCCAGAAGAGAGCATTTCCTCTGAGGTAGCTTTGTCACCATTTCTACACCCTAGAAGGCAACTGTAGTGGCCAGCTTGGATATGATGTGCTGGGCAAAAGCCAAGGCTCATTCCAAGGCACAGCTGGTGAGCATCAAGGTGAGGAGGAGAGAACACAACCCTGAACAAGTAACAAAGGTAACAGTGTTCACAAAGAAAGCTGTCAGTACCTAGGGCTGGAACTGCAGGCTCACTGTTAAGGGCTGTAAGGAGGCTTGGGCCATCACAACTGAGTTCCTTACTTCCCAATAAAGCAACACCCAGCCCCTTATGGGCCCTCACCATCCTGGTCTGTGCAAGGACTCTGCTCCAAGCTACAGATTGCTGCACCAGGGAAGGGCCAGCCAGTTTCCTTTGGGCTTCTTAGGAGAAACAGCAAGTCAGCAAGGAGGCAGGCGGTTCCTACAGGATCATTTCAGTCTCCCTTCCCCATCCTCCAAGAATCCATTTCTAGCCAGAAGAGATGCAGCTGAAAGAGATGTCTCCAACCACACAGCAGGCAGTCCATTATCATAGATTAGTATTCAGCTTTGGCAGGAGAGCTGTGCTACACGACCCTGAACCAACCTGGTTTTTAGAGGCCTCTGGCAAATAAGAAAGAAAAACAAAGCTAGAGCTACAAAATTACCATAGATAATGTCAACATAGAAACAAACAGAACTGGTAACACTAAACTTTACTCAACATTTAATTCAAGCAGAAAAGACTCATACATAACAAAAGGTTTCATAATACTTACAGATGGTGAAGACATTTTGAAAAATCTGCAATTTATTTTTCTTTAATCAAACATATACAAAGACTTCTGGTTTCAGAAAGCCAAGAAGGTTAACAATTTAGGGATCTAAGTACACTTTAGTTTTCATGGACTCCAGAGCAGGAAAAGCAGGCAAAATATTTATTCTAACATTTGTTCCGCAGCATGATACAAACAATCAGGTTAGTTTAACCTCTCCTCAGTGTTTAACATTCATGGCAAATGGAGTTAGAATTTTATTAATGAAATTATTAAAATGTTAATAGTGAAAGACTGCAACCAGCACTTGGAAAGCATTCCACAAAACTTTTAAAATGTTTATATTAATTGACAAGGTATTATTCTTCTATGATTTTTGTAATGAAACTATTTATCACCTTAACCAAAAATTCTACAGAAAAATACTTTTCATGTCATAAAAATACTTTTGATATTTTACTGTCTTTGGTCATGTACACATTACTGAAATCAAAAAATCAGCATCATATAATGAAAAGATGAATGAGCGTCTTACACACTATTCCATATTTTTAAAAATCTAATTTTGGTTTAAGAATAAAAAAACAAGAATAATAACAATCATGCACCAGCCAAGGGTATTTTCTTTCCACTGTGGACCATGTTATTGTACCTGAGGGCTCCCCAATTCCCCTGCTGCTTGCCTATTACATGCTGCATTTTGACATTCTTTATCCAACAACCAGCAGATTCAGTAATTCTTCTGTGAAACAGCAGTCTGCCAACAGCGCTGTCCAAGAGCAACACCCAGAGGCTAAATATACTGCTACAGCAACACTGCACACTCTGACCTGCTCCCTTCTGAGAAGAGAGGAAATCTTCATAAAGATAAACAACAATTGCCCGTTAAGATAAAGAGCTGACAAAACTTTTTCAATAGAAATGTCAACAGCCAAGTGTTGCAGGCAAACAAACCCATTCATGAAAGTCGCATCCTCATAACTACTGCAAAAAAACATTTAATAGGAGGTGATATATGCACACAGAGCAAGTTAACAGTAGGTTTTGGGTTTTTTCCATGTGTATAGAATAATTTGGTTGGCAGCAGCACAGCAAAGGAGCAACTAGAAGAATGGCTGCTCTCTAGAAAGCAAATTGCCTTTTTCCAATGCAAAAAGACAAAAAACAGGAAGGGTGCTCACCATTTCTTTTACTTCAGGATTTAAGTAAACACCCCAACATATTGCTTTTTTCAAAGCAGTATATTGGGGCCTTTACTTAAATCCTGAAGGTAGTTACTGTAAGAACAACTGGTCTATGGAATAAAAACAAATCTTCAGAACAAAAATAAGGCACTAGAACATCTTTAAGAGGAATATGTTATCTGGATTTAGAGCATGAAGAGGGATAGAAAACTCAATTTAAAAAAAACTCACTAAAGCATCATCTTAAATATCTCTGGCATCTAAGACAGGTCTCTGTAAATTTAAAGCTTACATATGAGCAAAAGAAAAAGGCTGACAAACAAAGAATACAATCAGTAAAATCATACTTATAACCCCAAATATATAATTAGAATAAAACATACTGAAAAGAAAACACAGTGAAGACTGTATAATCTCAAAAAAATGAATGCACCTACTGAGCCTTTTATACTTTGATATTTCAGATCAGGTCAAATTATTTCAAAAGAAGTCTCAAACACCTGATGGAAAAGTTTTCATCTATCAAGTAGGGTTTGCTCAATTCTCCTCAGTTAATCACTTTTTTTCTCTCAAGCTGTTGTCTCAGAATTTTATTTTTCATGCTGCTCATACTCTTCACCTGGTTGCAGTGAAACTGGAATCACATCAACTATGAGGAAGCAATCATTCCTCAGCACCTGCTCAGGCATCAGTCTGTTACAGCAGAACAAATTCAGGAGAAGAGATTTAACTTTATCATCCTACAAACAGAGGGAGAAGGATTTCATCAATAAGCAAAACAAACTCGATTACAAATAACAACCAAGCATTTGATGAACACATCTTGCAAGTGCTTAGATCCTAAAGCCTTCAAAAGACATAGTACCATAACAACCCCCATGGCCAGCAACACTTAACATCATAGTGCTCATTAACAACAAAATTCAAGCAAATGTTAAGCACCAGGTCAGTCAATCCAGTGCCAGCCAGAAGAAGGTTTTGAAATTTTGAAGTATGAATTCACTGAACTACTATAAATTATAGAAATACACAAGTTGTTCTTTCTACTGAGAACAAATGAAACAGGTGCCATCCACCTGCTATAATTTTATCTTTTTCCTTTTGTAATGTTGTTTTATCTCTCTACAGAAGCAAAGGGGGAGGAAAACACAAAGTAATGGACTCTAAATTAACAGCAGCTATTTTGCTATTAAACCATCACTTACACTTAGACTCTTTGGATTTGTCAGAAGGGGTAAATTAACAGCACTAGACTCCATACACAAAACAGAAATCCACAGCTCTACACATATGCATAAACATCAGCTGTTGAGGAGGAAGAGCATACATAATATTTGGGTAAGGGGACGACAGGAAAGACAATCTCAAATGCTGATCTAGAAATCTAGATTCCCAAAACTCAACAGGAACAGAATTTTTATTCAGGAAGGCTTGTTCGTTCACAGTCTCCAAGCCAGGAATTCAATATTAATATATTGTTAATATGTCAATATTAACAGCAAAATACAAGATAACTGTACATCTCCCACCTATCCCTATTTCACCCAGAGAGAACATGAGATGAAAATGATTGTAACAGTAGGCAAACACTTGAAGACAGAAACCAGCCATTTCCAACTCTTTCACTAATTTTTAGAGCAGCTCTGGAGAATTAGTCACTTCCAAAGTAACTTGAAATCTGGGTTAAAGGATGAGATCTGAAAACTGTGGATCTTGCAGGCATAAAGGATTGTTCAATATTTATAAAACATTTTAAATACTCTAAGGAAAATCTCTAGCTAAGAGGATCCAAATGCTTGCAAAGAAATACAGGAGTGAACCATGACTACATACTTAAAATTAAAGTGAAGAAAATCTGAGCATTTGAAAAGCTTGGAAGCTTTTTACTTGCCTGTTTTCATTTCAGGAAAACTGTCAAATGTCTGTCAACAACAAATATCCCCTTCTCACACTAAGGAAACTGAAAATTGATTCTACAAGGAATACGACTGTAGGACAACATTTCATCATGTTTACTCTATTTCATTGTGTTTGATCTTACTTGCTTTTTTAATTTTTTTTAATACATAAAACTGGATGTTGAAACAGACTGAACATGGAATTTTGGTGTGGCTAAATGAGTGGCTGCAAGATCTTACTGCTAAGCATTGCTCTTGCTACACAGTTACCTTACACTAATATCCCTGTTTTAAAACCTTACATTATTTTCGTGTAGCAATTTTACATTTGCTGAAAACAATAAAAATTTTACTAGTTGCAAGTGTGCTATTCCTCTGGGCACGAGATTGAGATGGAAGGGAAATTACCAGTCTGTCAGGAGCCTGCAGATGGGCATGGAGATTAATTCCGAATAAGCTGATTATAGATAAAGCACTTTGAAGCAAAATAGATTTTCCCCAAGAACTGGGACAAGGATTAACAGCCAGAGGTCTAAAAGACTCCCCAGGAAACAGCTGAAAGATATTTATTAGTATTACAGTTCCTAGTAAAACTCTCATCTGTATTTCTGTGCTCTGCAGGCAGCACAGATTGCTTGCTGGTGAACTTTAGTGGTCGGGGCACGTGCATGTACAGAATGAATCCTTAAAAACTGCCAGCAGTGCTATGTTGATTAGGATCATATCACCTTACAAAGACAAAATCAAGTGCTTCTTTTCATCAGGTAAAAAAAATCAAAGAAATTTGCTCAATTTGCTCTTATTAATAGTTGTAAAACTTATTAATCCCTGATAAAAACAATACCAGCTAAATTCATTAATAATGGGAATTAATCGTGATATAAGATCAGCTCTTTGCACTTCAGAGGGTACCTGTGACAGAAGAACACAGAAGTGTAATACCCTGAAACTAGCCATTAAAATTTTGCTTTGTGCACTTCAGACCTTATTTATAGAACATTATCTCAGCAGAGATTTTCACAGCAGAAGTGAAGCAACTAATTTTAATGTCCCAAGAAATCTTTTACATCCTTGAAGTAAAAGTTTTCCTTATGCAGGAGAGAAAGTTAGGGGGTTTTAGTATCTAAGGAGTATTATGAACAATCCTGAATGCTGCTCTGGGCAGATGGTTCTGTACAAGTTTTGTGAAATACATTTAAAACCCCCTCGCTGGCCCTAATGTTCAGTCATGAAGTACTGAATCTTCTTTCCTATAGTATTGTGTGTTTCATGAGATTCACTTAGTTTTTAATAAAAAATCCATCAACTATAATGAGCAATAAGGTACACTATTTACAGGATAACCTCCCTGCTCAAATGCTGCCTGTTTCATTCTTCTGTTTCCATGGTAGTGTCCCATTGGAAATAATTTTGCAGAAGGACTTGTTAGACAGTCCTGTGCATTATCAGTAATGCTTTCCCCACTGCAGAAAATGGTCAAAGTGAAGCTATTAAAAGACATACTAAGAAGTCATGTAATAAAACAAGATTATTTGCTGTACTGCATAAGTGATATGCAGTGATACATAAGCTACCCTGCCAGGACACTGAAGCCACTAGAGCTGTGTTGGCCTGGTACTGGATCATGCCATTTCCTCAACCTAAACACAATAAAGAAGGTACATCAGGCTCATAATGAACACAACTCTTGTAATTTAGCTCCATGCTTAAGTCACCTCTGTAAAGCTGGCAAATCATTAATATACAGGTATAACTAAGAAAGAGGGGTTTATTATTTGGTCTTAGCTCCTGACCAGAAGACTGAAAGACTATAGAAAATAGTAGCACAGGAAAACGAACCCGAGGAAAGACAAGCACTCAGGTAAAGAATGCACAGATAGGAGGCTATAAAATTACGTGCTAATGATTAGCTTCCAAGAGAAAGATAAGTTAGTGAAGATTGACTTCGAAGTTGGAGAGCCAAATTGTGAAGCATGAAGGTGCACAGATGACCCTGGGCAAGGAAAAGCTTCAAAAAAGGGTCTGCAAATAGAGTTCAAGGAGACACCAGTTGCTTTCATAAGGCAGGCAGAGAATAACAGTTGAGAGTAGAAAGAATGAAAACATCAACAACAATTTGCATCATGCAGGGTTCACTTATATCTGTAGATTTGTTTCAGAGGAATAGGAAAACTTGCTGCACAAAAGAGAAACCCAAAACAAAGGATAAAGGGCACAGTACAATTTTTCAACTGCATTTACATGATTAAAATTTAATTTGGTCGGTTTAATAATGCTCAAACACTGTGCAGTCATTGTGTAGTAAGACAGATAAAAAAGTCAACTTCCTGGCTTCAGAAAAAAAATAGGTTTCTAATACAAACATCTCCTTTGAGGCTAAATCTCCATGACTTATTCTCCAAGTCTATAACACAGTATCATTCAATTATCAGTTGCTCCTTCTGAGATCTGAGTTAAATATTGAGAAAACTCTGGGGCTTTCTTCCTTCTCAATTATTTGCACAGGCTATCCAGAATTATGCAAATAGTCAATTAAGAACATTTTTTCAGCCCAGCACTTCTAATGAAATATTTCACTTTAAAATCCAACCAACAACCTCTACACAGGAACAGCCTTACCTTCCTCATCTGACAATAGACATACCATGACAACCTCTACTTCATGTGTTTCATCTTCTTTTTATGCCAAATTCCTGGGTTTGAAGGCAAAGTTGTAAATGAAAAGATATATAATACATTACACTGTTGGGTTTTCCCCTTTAGTTTAACAAAACCAAATGTCAGTCAAGGAGATTCACCACATTGCAAATGAAAATGGATTGATATGAAAGAACGGCAAGGAAAGATTTTTTTTCTAGTTTTAGTAGGGTAAAACAGGCAAGGGGCTCAAGTTTCCCTTACACAGAAACAAGAGGGAAAAAAATAATCTCGGAATAAACTCTAAGAGGTCAAAAGAAACAGACTTTTAAAAATATGACAGAAAGTTCCCTGCCCAAGTTGTATTTTAAAGAAATGCTGAGGGGTAAGGGCACTCTGACAAATGAGAACTTTGTACTCACAAACCAAGTAAAATCCTCCCAGTCTTCACTATTGCCTAGAAGCATGTATGAATGCAGCATTTTTCAGACACAGCCTGCAGGTTAAGCTGAAAATGCCCCTGTCCTGAAAGATTACATAGACAGCAAAAGGAAACATATTTAGTCAGTGCTGAGTTCTTGGCACACAAATCAGCAGAGAACTGAAAAATCAATGTCTCTCTTTGAGAAGTGGCACTGCTATGAAACAAGGGAGAACATCAGGTGCCCAGCATGAGACTGGCAACTGCTGAACACAATAGTAAGAATTTTCCACCAAATGATCAATGCAACACCAAGTCTGAGCTGAACATTAGTTAGATGAGGAGAAATCTGAAATTCACCAGCAAACCTGCATGAGGTTCCTGAATGTCTATCTTGCTGCACCCCAGATATTCTCTTCTAGATGAATCAGTCATTTCTAAAACTTTCTTTGTTCCTTTTGGCTTTGTTGGGTTTTTTGGGGATCTTTTTGGGATCTTTTTTGGGGTTGTTTGGTTTTTTGGGAGTTTTTGTTGTTGTTCTTTGGGTTTGGGGAGTTTTTTGTTTGTTTGGGGTTTTTTTGTTGTTGTTGTATTGTTTTGTTCTTTTTGTTTTGTTTTGGTGGGGTTTTTTTATAGTTTCTTTGTCTTCACTTCTATGTGAAAAACCCTCTAGAATAGAAAAAGGTCTGAATAATGGTAGCAAAAGTGTTCTAACTAAATCGTACCATGTTAATAATTTATAAACTTCTATGATATCAGGCTACACTTTAGCTAATTTATTTTATCACTCATTCATCCAAATAGAAAAATTGCTTAATTTCAAGCAACTGCTCTCTAAATGGGGAATAAAACAATGAAGAGTGACTTTTATATGAATCAGCGTCATCCTCTCAGCACAGGTAACCGATGGTGGTTACCCATGAACTTGCAGTTCACACCTCTGTAAGGAATTTATTCTTAAAATGCCACAGCACAGGAGGCTTTACTGAAGCCCCCACTGCAGAGATGATGGATGTGCTGGTATTTCCCACCATGACCCACCCATATACCTGGAGCTCCAGCTGGTACTCAGCAAATCAGTTCAAATATATGAATTGCTCACACAAAATCACTGCATGGGAACATGAGCACTTGCTGAGTAGCTCGTGGCTTTTCAAATCTGGGAGCTTTACCGAGTTGGGGAGGCAGCAATACCATGAAGGCAACTAGGAGGTGGAGGAGATGCTGTCCAACACATCACCTAATGCAGGAAAGTAGGCTGCTTTCTCCTTCCTGGCACACCATGCACTAAGAAACTACTAAAGCTCATAAGGTGGCAAAGAGTACAAACTACAAAATTTCTCAAATAAAAAAAAAATTACAAATACAAAAATACGTTCATCACTAATTTGAAGAATGTAGTTCTGTCAGGTTACCTATTTTTTCTTCTCTGCCTTCCTGCTTTATACCTATTTCTAGTTGTTTCCCCCCTCCTGGTTTACAACATATTTTGGGACTATCTACTATCAAAATAGAAGCCAGACCCCGAGTTTTGACCCCCTCCCATGATGGCAGCCAGCACCAGCACTGGCCAGACTGGAGGAGACAAGTTGGCTGATTGGCAGGAGCCCTTGGTAACACATCAGTTGCCAGCTCCATTGTTTTGTGACCCTGCAAAGAGTACGAGCACTGGGCAGTACTGACACCCCTACAGAGAAGGCACAAACCTGATCCAGGCTGTGAACCATGGGTGAAACTTTCCTGCTCTGTCACATGAGCTGCTCATGTCAGCATAGTCCATACTTGTAAGTCTCCCTCAGCTCTTGTACTTTTCACAATTACACCATCTGTACCTAGAATGACCTTTTAGAAAATTCAGCTGTCAGCAAGTAGGATGATTCCCTTTCTATGACATTTGGAATTGATTTTTATGTTAAGTAAAAGAGATTTTTTTTAATGTCATTTCAAAATCACTGTAATCATCGGACTGCATTAGGAATAGCAAAGTCTGTGTATAATTCTAATTCTGCTATTATACCAAGCAACAATAATCTGCATCAGGACTTAAAAACAGCTTCCATGTAGCAGTTCAGGAGTTGTATGTATTCTCAAATGCATATTTTACTCAGTCTCCTTCCTGGAAACCCAAGAGAATCTCTGAAAACCTAATCACTGAGAAAGGTGTTCCCTTTATTTATGTGACAAGCCCAATGTTCTAGCCTTTTGCCTACTTGTTTCCTAAGACAAAGAGCATTTTTTTAAAATTTGTTTTAATTAGCTGGTCACATATAAAAGTAACAGTAATGTCATTAATCTACCAGCAACACCAGGTTCCATAATTCATTCACTTTTTTCTTCTGTGAGCAGGCATTTTCTTTGTGTCACCTCATTACTCAAGAATCCTTTTCCTAGTAGGTTTCCTCAGTGCACCTCATTTTAAATCCCTCTTGGGAGTTTACTGCCCCTTTACAATGACCAGAGAAAAACATGCAGGCTCTTTTTTACCTTAAGCATCATCATTAGAATAATTAATGTACAATCAAACCAACAGCAGCAAAGTTGAAGTAGTCTTTACCTTCTTCAAAGCTCTGTGCAGAATACTGGGGAACCCTGAAAACTGGATCAGATGTCTTCTGTTACCAAGGGGAAGATACACACATTATCATCAAAGCTAAAAGTAACCAGCACAGTAGAAAGAGTTGGACAAAACTGCTCATGCTGTGAACAGAACCCCTCATCAGAGGACATTAGTTAAAAGCACAGTGTCATGGCTGGAGACAGAAACAGAAAAGTCCATGTACTGTTTTTTCCCTTGATGGTTTTTTAGTGGAGTTTTTTTTTGGTTTTTAAACCATTCAAGTTTGGTTTCAGGGGCATGTAGACCTTCCACATTTAAGGGCAAAATTGAATTCAGAAAACAAAAACTGTTCTACATAGTTACGTCTTACTTGGAAAAGACAAAACTGATGTTTCTTAACCCATCTGAACAACAACAGACAAAAATTCCAACACTATAAAATTTGTTCTTTTTAAACAACTTCCACTTTAACTGGGCCTTTAAGCTTTTCATAATTTTTTAACAGATAATAAGAAGTGAATAACATGTTTTCTATTCAACAATTACTCTGCCTGGTTTTTTGAACTAGGAGGAAAAGAAAAAAAAAAAACAGAAATTGTTCAATCTTTCTATTTTAGAGTTTTACTCAAATGCATTTAATAAAGAGCCTGGAGCCTATTTGAATTCAGCTTTTCAGGGTCCTTCCCCACAGAAGAGGGGTTTTATTGTGTTTCATTTTAATTACAGCAACCATCTTCTGAAAAAACAACATTCTACTTAAAGCTCAAACCTCTTAAGCTACATGCCACTGATTTGCCACAAATCTAGAGATTCCAGCTTTCAATGCTTCATTTTTTAAGAAAGTATCTTTGTATTTAAATGTATGAAATGAAGCATTGACTAAGGCAATGTACCACTGGGATTCTGAAGCTTTAACCCAACCAACCTCTCAGCACAAATATACTCCTAGAATTCTCTTTGAAAAAGATAAAGGAACATTTACCAAAAAGAAATTGTATCAGAAAGGGTTAGAAATAAATAAGGCATAAACTCACCTCAACACTGGCCAAGTATCTATTCTGTATGACAGTGATTATACCTAGCTCATGGTGAACTTATAGGTTTATTGTAAGTACTCATAATTACTCCCTTCTGTGTTTCATCATGCCCCTGAACCGAGTTAGAGAAAGAGAGGGAGAGAGTAAAGACTGAGAGTCTTTCTTCATTTATATACACCAACCTTTAAGATGTGAAACATTGATTGAGAAATTCCATTATTAATGAAAAAAATATTTTATCAGATTTTTCTCTCTCTTCTTATAGAGATTCAAAAAGGGAAGTTAGCAAGTCTAAGAGTTCATACAAAAATTTCAACAGAATACAACTGCCCGGTACTTCTACGCAGAAGTCCAATTTCATATTCCACGTGCAACTAAAGAGTATTTTTAAGGCTATCACAGTTAAATAGATATGGAATATTAAAGCACACAAGCAGTGAGAGTCACTGGTTCTACCACCCAGAGCAGACACAAGCTAAACTCCTAGTTTTTTGTAAGTATGATGCTACACCAAAGGACGGATGCGATATTCACTGAAACGGCTACTCTCTGGCACAGCAGGGACTCTCACTGCAGAGACAATTCCAGCAGCTCAGAGGGAGCAAAAGAGAATGGAGGAAATGCTCAATGGAAAATAGGAATAACTGAGAAAAAGGCTAACTCACAAAAAGAGTACTGGTAAGGCAAAAACACTTGTCCCATGCAAAACAAAAGTGATGAAAAATTGTTCATCTCTTAAGACTGGAAAAAGTAAATTTATGCCTACGCATGGACCCAGAGAGGCAATCCCATTATTTCATACAGAATTTCCCCTTGTATTTTCAGCACATGCACAAAATCTTGGTCAAGCTCAAACAAAGCTTCTCAGCACATAGAGAGGGGAGAACCAATTTTCCCAATATTTCTTAGTCAAGCCAACCCCAGAACTTCATCCCTGCTGCAAACCACTTCCTTTGAACCTGAAGATGCTTATGGCATCAAGTTACAACACTTCAAAGAGCAGAAAGGAAAAAACCCCAAACCTACCCAAGCAAACAGCCTTACAATTGAAAATAACAGTTAGCAATCAGACAGCAAAAACGAGCAAGAAATCCTTGTTAGAGCTAGACCTACTGGAAATACAATCAGAATTCATGTCAGATCTCACCTCACACTTGAGTAATACAGCAATTTATAGAACTAACTGCTTTGAGATTTACCAGGCAAAAATAAAGCTAATTATTCCCTTGATTGGGTTTTATTTTCCTAATCTCATTTTGCTTTTTATCAGAAAATGAAACAGTAGAAGAATCAAAATCCCTCTCCTATTGAGTTTCATGTCAAAAATCAATGTGTGCTGCCCACACAGTTGTACACAAGATTTCCATTCCTACATGGTACTGCCTGAGATGAAGACACATCCTGGGATCTATTTCACAGTTTATGAAGTGTGACATGAGGTTAAAGATTTCACTAGGAAACCATAAGTACTTTCTTAAAAGTCAGAAGTAACTTCAAGATATAAAATGCAGAAAGGGACAGACAAAAATCAGTAAGATCAGCTTATAATTACACTGAGTGTTGTTTTTAGTAAAGTTTTGTTGCTGCTATCTGCAGAAGAAGAGATATTACACTGGCACCCACAACTAAAATAGAAACATGGTCCTATATTTAACAGGCAAGATACACAGTCATAAGAGAAACCTGCACCCACTCACCTTGCTCATTTACCTATCAAACTTGTATATTCCACTAAATATTGTGAAAATGTTTTACTGTCTTATGCTTAAAGGAACAACAACAAAAAAACCCAAAACAAACAAAAAAAAGACCCCACAAAAATAACCTTGAACAGTGAATTCAAACAGTGGTGCTCTCCAAAGCCTGGTGATGCATACTGGAAAGCAGTCATACAGGCTCTGAAATTTCCCTTGTCTGTCACTGATCCAAATCTATACATTCCTTATTGTATAGATTCCCATAGATACTGCAGTAGATGAATTTGGATTCAGAAAAAGGGGGAGAGGAATATGAATTTAAAATAAAGAGAAGGGAAACGCTTCAAAGAAACGTTTCCTCTACACAATTGTTCACCCTTTTTTAAAGGAGGTAGAAGTTAAGTTGCAACAGAAAAATTGCATAACTAAAGTTGAAATGACAAAAAAGGATAAACAAAAACTTCTTCCTTGATCTATCAACCAGTGCTCTACCAATCCATACTAAATTTCTGTGCATTTCCTGTACCTATGAAACCTTTGCAGAAAAGCTTAGATTTGAAATAGGCAAACCAAAGTTGTTACCATACTAACAAACTTCAGCCATGCTTCTACATGCAGAACACCACTCTGAATTGCAATCACAGAAACCCACCTGCATGTTTGTTTGCCCCCTCTAATAACCAACATGATTATAAACAGCTGTAAGTAATTATATTCATTAACATTATACTCCACATGACATGCACCAAGTCTAAACTGCTTCATCTGGCTACAGCAAATGCTCTGGGTATAATGAAATGCAAGAGCAGAAAACTTCTTCCCTATGAGAGGGCACAACCCTTGTGATTATGTACAACTCACACAGGCAGGGAGGTTGTGCTGACACAAACAGAATATTTATGTGTAATAGTGACAAGAAGGAGAATGAGGAAGCTGGGCCTGCAGGAATGGAAAAAGAGAAGGTAACCCTCCTTCCAGGAAGATTGAGTCCTAAACTGAGAAAAAACACAGATATTAAGCACAGGGGTAGGAAAGTCTCAAAATTACCTTGTTGCTTTGTGCTTTCTTTACAAACAGCACTCAATGAATGGTAATCTACTTCCACCATCCATCTCCTTTAAAGACAAATAACTTGCAGGCAATTTCATTGCTCCAAACCTCCTACAATTCAGACTGAGACAGAGCATCAGAATGCTACAGCAGAATGGTGTATACTTTATTTATATAAATTCTCCACACTCAGTATTTCAATGAGAAATAAAATCTATTATATACTCATCTGCATCACATCCAGTCAGATAAGCTGCTCTTTACATAATCTTTCATCACCACTTTAGAAACATTTTTTAACTAGAACCTTCTAAAATCTGAAATCTTTCTATCCAAAGGCCTTTTGAAAGTGCTAATTAAAGCATTTCAGCTGCACAACCAAGGTGAAGGAACACACCCAAAATTATACTTGCGTAAAAGCACTGGCATTTCTGGGTTTTTTTGAGAGGACATCTTTTGTATAAACTCCAGCTCACTGCACCAAGAATAAAGGAAAATTAACACTGTCTTCCTCAGTGCATTACCTTTCTCTCTGTATTGAGACACTGAGATTTAGAGCCATTGTTCATATGCACACTCTCCCTGCCACAAACTGTCATCCCTGCTAATGCCTGTGCCTCACAAGCTTGGATAGACAGTGCCACATTTCATCATTTTCACCAACAGGGAAGATTGATTGTCTGTCTTGCTTTTTAGATGTCACTGAACCAGCCAGCAAGAATTTGTGGAGTTGTGCCCATATTATTTGTGACACAAATTAATTTCCTCTTTTTAACACTCTTCCACTCAAAGAACTGTTGAAATACCTCCTGAGTCATCTGCTTCAGAATCTTGACCATACATCATCTCCAGAGAAGCTGTCAGCTCCTGAGTGTCAAGTGAATCAAACAAAAACAGGTTTGCATGTCTCATAAATTCTGTGACCACATATGCCCTACTAAAATCAAGATTCATTATATACAGAAAAAAGCTAGCACTATCTGCTGGTGTAAAATTACTTTTATCACAAAGTCTCTTTCTATATCCAGTTAATTATATTTATTTTACATTCTGCTTTCCTATGAGATCCAGTGCCAGTATGTCTATTAGAAAATGCAATGCAGAAAAGAATCTCACACAAAGATCATTGACTCTAGTTTTTAAACTGAAAGCATTGAAGAAAAATGCACCACAAAAAGCTTAAGAACTCATAAGAAGTTATTTGTATTCGTGTTACTTCTCCCCAATGGACTTTGTCGTGCTCATCAGGATAAAGAGCTTAATGAGGTTCAATTTATAGTGCTCCTGAGAGACCTGTTCAAACTCAGAAAAAAGTCTCAGAAAACAAATTCAGAGAACAAAGTGAATTTGTACTAAGAAACAAGGTGAGCAGCCAAGGAACGCTTCTGAATATAAAGCCTTTTGACCCATGAAACGCAGAGGTAAGAGCAACCAAAGAGAGCACCAAGTAAAATGACTGACACCACCACCAGGGGCCTGAACAGCAGCAGCCTCCCCTTTCTGAGGGCTGCAGGGGTTGTGGAGGTGAGGGAGTGAGTTTAAGCAGTTTTGTACAACTATGCATGATGATTCCACAAGCTGAACTGGCACTACAGACACACCACAGCAAAAGTTCAGAGTGGGGCCAAAACAATAAGAATTTCCTCACATTCTAATTAATGAACACAGTGGCAAAAAAAAAAATCCAGAACAAACAGTATTTTACAAAAATTATAAACCTACTTTCGTGACAAGAGCTGCTACAATGAGCAGCATTCATTCCATGCAATCAGCTGTTTAAACAGCAATTTCCAACTGAGCCAAGTGGCATGAGCTTTGTGCAAATATGCTTCCCTATAAGTAAGTACCAGGAAGAGGTTTGTGCTGTATTTATGCAGACTATTTAAGTCATTCAAGTTCACAACAGAATTTCCTTGCATTTTCTTAACAGCTGGGACCCAATACACCAGGATATACATGGCAGAATATGGCAGAGCAAGGTAACAGCCAGGTTCAATTGGAACACTCTAAAGGAGAGAGAAAAAAGTCAGACCATTTAACAGCAGCCCAAAATGGGTAATAGAGCAGAGCAAAGTGACCAGTAACAGTTTCATATCCAATATCACACTCTGTTTTCAAAAATAATAGCACTAGTCACACCAGAAGAGTATCTGCATGTATTCCATCAGGTTATCCTCGAGGAAAGAATCCTGTAAGTTATTATTTCTTCTTCTTTTTTTTTCTTACTATAAAGACAGTTCTTAAAAACACTAGCAATTTCACCAGCATGTGCATGCAGAAGCAGATTCCAGCTCCTAATACAGGAGAGGACCATCAGACTCTGTTAAGATAAAAATGAAAATTCAATCAACACACTTACTAGCAGTATTTCAGTACCCCTTCAAATATTTGCAAAGCACTGTTAAAATTTCTCTGCTGTACAATTAGCTAGAAGATGCTTAATGCCTACCACCTAGTGGATTTGCACAGCATAACCTTTAAGCATGCACACAGGCAAAAATACCCAAACCAACTCTAAACCAGAAAAAAACGTACAAGCAACACACCAAACTTTTCTCCATCTGAAGGAGCAGGATGCTCACAGAGCCTCCAGCAAAAAAGAACCACGGAGTGCTACCTATCCAGTATATTTTCCAATTAGATACCAATCTGTATATCAGACTATTAAAAAAAAAAATAGTGTATAAAACGTTTTTTAAATGGCATTGAAAAATGCATCCATTTAAAATTGAGTAATTCCATGAAAATTGGAATGCTGCTCCAATCTTACACACACTTATGTGCACAGTGTAACCTTGGTGATTATTCATAAGAAAGCAATCTTGTGTATTTGTGGATGAATAAATCTCTGGAATTCATACAGACAAGCTGTCCAACTACCAACAAAGTTTTCCCTCTCCACACACATTTTCACAGTCAAAATTAAGGGAACTAATATTTCTGAAGTAAAAAAGAAGAAAATATATTATTTCTAATAGTAAAGGCCAGTAAAGTTTTTTATCAGCAAAGTCCTCTGCAGAAGTTGTTACTGCCACTGTGAAGCCTATTTTCCCATCTATATCCTTATTTACTGTTGTTGGGTTGCTGGGAGGAAAAGAGACTCTTGATAGGGAAGCATATAATCCAACCAACCAACACACTACCACAATTTACAAGGTAACTGCATTTTCAATTGCAGGTTCTCTCATTAACACTCAACTTCTAGATATTCTGTGCTTTGTGAAGTACTGTCAGTCACCAAACACAGCACCTTAAAAGAAAAGCTAATGTTCAAATCCAGGATCTAGATCATAATTTCCCTCTGGAAACAAAACATCAAGGAGACCAGGATCAAAAGTTCTATTAAGAACTATAGGTGTCAGCTGTGCAGCTTGGAAGTATAACCTAAATCTTCATAGGCTGCTGCCAGGTCTCCAACTATAAAATGTTTCACATTGAACAAACACCTTCAACAGGCTCTCAGTGTTTGAAAATCAAATCTGATCAGAGCAATTTCCTCACCTGTAATGCCCTTGAGTGCTCAGAGAGGGGCACTTGGAACTTGGAAGTTGATCCACTTCCAAAATTAATTCTGCCACTGCTGAATACAAATTCTGCTGTACCTCATCTCACTTGATAATCGATTCATCTGTTTCTTCCTATGCAGAAGGAAAAGCAAGCCAGAAACTCTCACCCAAAGAACCTAGAAATTGATACCAAAAGGTCATTAATCCTTGTGAAGTATGTGTAACACAATACATACCTGACGAGAAATGAATGAAAAAGCATATATTTTTAACCTCTGCTCCTGTGACGTGACTGCTTTGCTTCGCAGAGTAAAAATATGACAACATGAATCAGACAACTAAAGGAAGAGTTTCTGCATCACAGCTGATAACAGTGTGTCTCAACTGCCACTGAAAACTTAAAATGTCCTAGCTGTCCTCCAGTTTTTGATTATACTACAGAATTTAGAATTTGGNGATCATTAATCCTTGTGAAGTATATGTAACACAATACATACCTGATGAGAAATGAATGAAAAAGCAAATTTTTTTAACCTCTGCTCCTGTGACATGACTGCTTTGCTTCGCAGAGTAAAAATATGACAACATGAATCAGACAACTAAAGGAAGAGTTTCTGCATCACAGCTGATAACAGTGTGTCTCAACTGCCACTGAAAACTTAAAATGTCCTAGCTGTCCTCCAGTTTTTGATTATACTACAGAATTTAGAATTTGGATTGTCCACATGTCCCGAATAACATCCCTAAAGTCAGTCTACAAAAGATTTCTTGCCAGAAAAGAAGAATTCTCTAGAATAAAAAGAAATCCTTGCCTTTTAGCAGGAAAAGCAGNAAAATGTCCTAGCTGCCCTCCAGTTTTTGATTATACTACAGAATTTAGAATTTGGGTTGTCCACATGTCCACACATCCTGAATAACATCCCTAAAGTCAGACCACAAAAGATTTCTTGCCGGAAAAGAAGAATTCTCTAGAATAAAAATAAATCCTTGCCTTTTAGCAGGAAAAGCAGGTGACCTGTGAACTCCCTATTGATTATCAGCAGGAAGGTCATCAAATTAAAGATAATTTTCTGGAAACAAAAACCAGAAAGCTTCCTTAAATGACAGGCAGGATTCGTTAGAGGAAGCCCACATTCATATCAGACTCAGCAAAAACAAAACTTTTGAAATGGATGAAGGAAGTTTAAAATCCATACTCAGAAGCAGGCTTGCAGTGTTCTTTTCACTGTGACTTAAGCCAACGTGCCCACAGAAATATGAAAATACATATGAACATGGAAGACCAAGATACAGCTTTACAGACTTGCTGTAAAGATTTGCTATTCCTTTCTACATTCATCTCAAAAAATAAAAAGGGAAGTAAAATGATTGAAGTACCTCTAACACACTGTCCTGACACATGTTCTCTTCCCTACCACACGCACACATATTTGCCTCAAGGAGGTTAAAAATCTGGTGTGGATGGCAATTAGTGAGGAAACAGGACACAACAGAAGAGTTAGCATGGCACTAACACCTGTTTCACATGGAGCCAATGAGCAAACAAATTAACATCACCCACTAGCAAGCAATATATAATATAAATGTATCTACAAATACATTTAAAATTAGTATGTAAAAACACAGGTTTGGACTTGTTTCTAAATTCAGTTTATCTAGCGAAATCTCAGAAATGGACTTCATCAGGAATTTGTAAATATCCACAGAAGATTGACTGGAGGTTACAGGTTATTACCTGTAACAGACAAGGTTTAAATGAGATCCAGTGGTTGGAAATTGCAAGATGGACAAACTCCAACTAAAAGTAAATCCCCAAGTTGCAGCACACATTGCTTTAAAAGCTTAGATTAGCAATTGAACAGGTGCTGTAATTCAGCCAGATGTTAATGGGCTGGATAACAAAAGCCAGTGGATTAAGTTCTACTACAGAAGGTGAACAGAATGTATCCCTTCAACACTTAAAAATATGAAACAACAAGAGAAAATATTTAATGGGCATTCCTGCACTCTTGGGCACCTCCGGTGACCAAAAGCTCATGCTTTTGTTACAGACTTCCTTCTGTTTTTCCTGCATAAGGCAAGACCTACTTTGTAAAAAAATACTTTAGCACACTGCATGAAAAATAATAAGAACCTCATCTCATGAAGAACATTTTCCAATGCAAGATTTCTGCAGGATATTACTTCAAAAACTAGAGCAATGGAAATTTATTGTAGCAGAAGATTCAACCAGGCAACCAAACTCCAGTTAATACCAGTTCAAGCACTAGAGAAAATTCAACAGTCTACACATGACTAAATAAAAATCCAGGGGCTCAACAGATGGCTTGGGAGCCACAGGACAAATCCCATTCCAGCCTGTGTGCATGAGACAGTTCATGGCTCAGATAATGCCCATTAGATAACTTCACAGAGCATTAGGTACACAGGCAGCATTTTAATAGTCTGCTTTACAAAGTTGCAAGCTCTTCACACTAGCAAACAGTAGAATTAAATTCCTTTAAAATGGGCTAAGGGCTTGCCAAACTACAAAATTCGGTTTATTAAAAAAAACCCACAACAACAGGAAAAACCACCATGCAAACAGCCTCACAAACCACCCCACACAATCAACCACCACACTCAGTCATATCATCTTCCAAGCCAGCTTCCCATCTTGTTTCTGATAACCATGATATATATATATTCTGATAGCAATGCCTATGAAAGTCCACAAGAGCAGGTTTTGGCTCCCTTTACTGCAAGTTAATACCTTGCAGTACATGGAATAGCTAAACCTAGCTCTGGCATCAACTTGCATCCTTAAATGTTTCAAATTATTCCACCCTCCCCCACTTCTTTATTTTAATGAATAACTGAATAGTTCCCCTTTTTTAAACATTAGCATGAATATTTTTTAATTCTTCCCATCAAAAAAAAAATGCTGAATATGTACACTACAATCTCCAATACATTTCAAAACTAAAATCACAAATTAGCAGACACTTCCACACAAAACAAACTACAGTGTCTGAAAAGTCAGTATGTATATTACACCCTATTACTGTGAGTATCTACTTGAGCTGTAATCAAGGGAACTTCTAATTACCCCTGTTACTTTATCTGTAAAGCTGCCATCCTCTCAACAACATTTCATGGGAGAGCTGGTAAAGTGGTCAGCAACACTACATTCCTCTTTGGACACAGAATTCACATCAAGTTCTATTAGTTTTGAAATTATTTTTAAGCCTTTCCACTCCAGAAGAACTATCTTTGTTATTTTCATACACACCACGTCCCAGTGATATCCCAGTTCACTGATTATCTCCTTATGTTTCCAAGACATATGTACGTTGCACAAATACTTTATTAAGAACAAATGTTCCAGTCATTCATCTTTGGTTTTGGGACAGTATCCAGGAGAGACACAATGAAACCAGCATAAACTAAGAAAACACAGGCATCGACAACTGAAATAATGCCATTTACTCTGCACTCAAACTTTGCTGGGTTTACTCACACCTGTGATAGTTGTTTGACATGCACCAGGTTTCCCCAAGGCAAGACAAGATGTTCAGTTCCAAGAGCTTCAAAACAAGTGAGGCTTGTGACAGTGAGAGAGGGCACCAGCACTTCTGGGATCTTGAAGGAAGAGCACATTGCTTAGGCAACTGAACAGCAAGATTTAGCTCAGTAAAGCCAATTTTGACAGTTAAGTTGACAGATTAAGCAGAATTAAACAGTCTGCTTCAGTTTAATAGCCAGCTACCTCATCCATCTGTTTGGGTTCACTGGGCCTCCTGTACATTGAATTTGCATGAACTTCATTTTAACTGAGCTGGAAACAAAATCAGTGACATCATCACACTTGGTTGCACTATCAAAAATATTTGCTCACCTACCTACAGTCAGTATAATTTAAGTGGGGATGATAAGCAGAATACTAAACATACCTTTTTACTGTGTGCATCTTGGACATTTCTTCTGTTTGAAAATACCATAGCCAAGATTCTGAGGCATGGTACAACATAGAAAATAAGTCCCTAAAGATTACTCTCAGTAAACTAAAAAGTTAAGTCACTGCACTGTGCATTAAAACAGGACAACTTTTTTGGCTCCACAGCTCTAGCATGATGCTAGCAAAATCATGGAATCTACCAAAGGTTTCAAAATACTTAGGACAAATCCCACAAGAGTCTGAAGATGACCTGCTTCCAGCTGCTACTTAGTCATCTTGAAAACTGCATTAATTCTGCAGGGAGCTCTACACTTCCACACTCATTACCTCTTGTGTACCCTTTGCAGCACTCAGACACGCTGGGGGATACCTGACTTTCAGCAGAACAACTCTCTTCTTCATTGTTCCCCATTTAGAATATTTCTGAGACTGCTATGATAACTTGCCCACTTCAGGTAGCAGGATTTTTCTTTTTTTTACAATGGCATGTTCTTGAAAATTCAGAAGATTTCATGTCATCATTTTGCACCTTAACTTAGGCAACAAGGAATAATGTCAAAATGGGTGAGGAGACAGGGTGAAGGCTGTGGTGTTCCTGAATAAAAATAGTTTTCAAGCCACACATGAGGCCACACATTGTCAACACAAAACAAGAGGGCTACAAAAATATAGGAGGAGCGATCAGAAGCATCAAAGTGCTGTAAGCCTATTTCAGCAGCATTTCAAGTATTTTGGCAGTGTAAGACACAATGCATCACGCAGACTTCACTGTTAGCTACTCACAATTGAAACAGGTGTCAATGTCCAGACTGTCTAATATTTCAGTAATTTAGTATATCGCTCAAGCAGTCGTCAGGAACAAAAGCCCTTCTCATGATGTCTATTGTGGAAGAATGCTAATTGTTGGGGTTGAGAACACAAAAAAGAGAAAAACAAAAGCAAAACCCCAAAGCACCTCACACACACTGTCATCAGAATGGCACAAAGAAACTGTCTCCTCTGTCAAATGAATGCCTTTGGGACTCCCCAGCCACACCATTGAATCTGCATCTGTTCCAGCTCTGGTCCACATCAGTAGTTTTCTTTCTCTTTATCTCCAACCCACTTGAATCAAAACCAAACTGGACAATGGGATGAAAACAAGTTCCAAGACAGCTTTGCTTTACTTACGGACTGTTGTTTAACACAGCTTATGTGCCCCACTGGGTTCAATCACACCTGTGATCTCCAGAAAACTGCAACTGCTGCTATTCCATGAGGGATCAGTAAAGTCTGTGAAAGTCAGCCCCTAAACAGCCCTGTCTCACAACCTGACTATTCTTCTACACACTGCTCCCCCATACAGGATGCAACACTAAAAATGCACCTGCCCATTAGCATTTACCTTAATGTTACTAAGTTTAAACTTTGAAATTGGGATTTAGCAAACAAAATAATTTCTTTTCGCAAATAGCAATCAAATGTATGCCATGCTCTAGATGTTTTCCCTCCACAAGCAACAAAACCAAAATTTACTCGGGCTCTCCCTGTAGCTCATAATTTTCTAATCCACTTCACAAGCTGTTAAATTCAGTATGAAACAGCAAAGCATCTTAAGCAAACACATTTGAAGTGGTTTGGGTTGTACTTGGAAGCAGCCACACGGCGTTAGCTGTCATTGTCCCGGAGGCACAGCCAGCACCCCTTCCCTGGCGGTGCCTGGGGCAGAGCCGGGGCCGCGCCGCTCCCGGGGCCGCCCAGCCCGGCCTCAGGGCACGGCCCCGCCCGTTCCTCGGCTCCGGGGCTCCGGGGAAGCTGCGCTAGGTGGCAGCTTCCCCCTGCCCAAATGCACCTCCCCACCTGTCCCGGCTTGATGCTGGATTGTAGCCCCATCCGCCTGTTTAGCTCAGAAATAAGTTTTGTGCCTTTTAAACTGGATCTGAGAGTGAAGGAGAAGCGGTGGAATGTCTGAGGCAATTGTTTGAAAAACATAAAGATCAGAGTTTTCAGCTTTCCTTCACTCACGGCCTGTGTTGTCTGCAGTGCAGATGGCGGGAGAACTCCCCTTTGCTTTTTGTTAGTTTTTGGCCAGCTGAGGCAGAGAAGTTCTCCGGACTGTGGGGTTTATTCCCTTTATCTTGGAACTGTTTAACCTGCTCTGGACTAAAAACCCAAAAGGGCACCAGGAGCTCCCACCTGTGGCCCCCTGGGCCTGCCCTGGGCCCGGCCTTTCCCAGCCCCAGAGGGACTGAGGGCGACTGAGCCGAGCTGCAGCCACGGGAGAGAGAGACTCTGGGAATTTCTCATCTCGGCGGGGCGGCCAGAGGGTTTGTTGGGCAGTGTTGGTCATTTGTGGTGCTGGGGAGTGCTTTGCCTGTTAAATAAACAAATTTTTTCCACTTTCCTCCAAGGAAATTTTTTTCTTGTCGCCAACCAGTTGTGGGGAGGGGCAGTTCGAATTTGCTTTCTAGAAGGATCCCATCCAGAGGTTTTTTCCCAAATTTGCCCTAAACCACCCCACCACCCCCACGAGGGGAGCTCACACTGAGTGGGGACATCCTGTTTCCGAAGGCAGGCACTGGGCCTGCACAGCTCAAGCGAGTTTGAGCTATTACAGAGCAGAAAGCTCTTCGTTACCATGCTCTGATTTCCTTACACTTCTTTACAAAAGCAAGGGTGTCAAAAAGTCTAGGTTTAGCACACACAAAAAGTAAAACTCCACAAATACTTGGATTGTGGCAGAGGTGGCAAAGCCTATCATGTTGTCTAGGACAGATGTTTTCGTGTTGTGCTGGTGCTGTCCAGCTACACGAATAAAACTAAAACAGTGTGTCAATAGCTGTTACATTCTGGTTTCTAAGAAAAAAAATAATTCCAACATTCCAAATTTCTGCATAATTGAATCCTTTTTTGAGTTAGGTCATTCTCTGTCCAAGTCTTCTGCAGTTTTTCCAAGAAACACAGAACACTGAGACAAATCTCTGTAGCCACTTTTATGGCTTATGAGAATTGCTCCCCAAAATGACTGCTCTTATTTGTGGTGCTTAAGTTGTAAGGAAGAAACAACATTTACCAGGATTTTTTTTTTTTTTTCCACAACTCAAGCAGTTTAAAAATTAACTCTGTTGAAGCCACTTGAACATACAGATTTTCAGATAACACCTGCCATGTTAATAATTTAGTTTCTTTCAAAAAGTAGCAGCAGCAATTTGTCTCATTCAGCTGTTAAATAATTTATTTTTGTTTGGTTTGTTTTTTTTAAGGAATGTGGAAGGACCAAAAACACATTAATTATACCTCAGTATTCACCAAGCTGTACCTGGCAATTTCCTCCTGCTCCTAATTTCCCTTTAGTCCTATTTCCTCTCTTGGTAGTTTTTTAACCCATCTTTCACTCACACATTGTATGTATATATATACAATACAATGTACCAATATACACTTTCCTTCTTAAAGGAGCTGCTGGTCACATCTATTTCAAGTCTCTTCCCACTGTACTTTTGTCTCTTCTTTTAAAACTAGAAAAGTAATGTGGGCTACCCAAAGGGATACACCTCTCACAGCAATACGAACACCCAAGGAGCTCTGACTACCCAGTTACTTCTAACAACTAGATGCATTTATTAATTAAAATCTTCTTTGGAGATGGAATTGAGTAAAGAGGAAGAAGGGAACTGAAGTCATCTGATAAGCACTGAGAGGCAAATAATATAAATTCCAAAAGGAGCTGCCAAGAAAAAAAATCGAATTTCAGCCATGCTTTTGGGGAATACTCCCTTCTCCATAAAAACACTACGTCAAACACTACATTTTCCTTAGAAAATTAAGAAAATTAAACTTCTGGGAAATAAAAAAGCAAGCATGGCTTCAAGAGATAAGCAAGGCAATGATTAATAGTCTTATTTTAGAAAAAAAACCATGCCTAGCTTTTTTTTCGTTGCTTTTACCCTAGCCACCAAACTTCTTGCTTTTATTTTAATATAAGTGTGTAGGGTTTGTTCAAAGCTTTCAGCAGTTTTCTTAGATGCTTCCTTCTCTATGAATTATTTATAATATTTGGAGCAGTGTTTCAACAAAGCCAGGGAAAGATACATCAAGAGTCACAACAGCCAGCCAGTGCTACAAACAGACCACAGTTCAGACTTTTGAAAACTTGAGATAAACACACACAGAGCTGGCCCTCCTCAAAACACTAACAAAATGCCTAGAAAGATATTCAAACCAATGAAAATAGTTTTATTTTCTTCAATAGTTTTGTAAAGGTTAATTGTTAATTTCCTTCCTCTCATTTCAGTAGTGCATTTTTCCAACTACTCCCCTTTTGCTAGCAGGTCTCCAGAAAACGTGGAAATTTTTTCTTCCCAGGCTGAAAATTCTGACCCATTAGTTCAGAGAGATCAAGTCCAGGGCCTCATTAAACTTCTCACTCCCATCACTGCCACACCTCAAAATGGTGCAGCAAAACTCTCACTCTATGTACAGACAGCCTGACCTTCCTACAAGGAATATTCTTAAGAAAAAATATGGAATATTCTTGACCCAAAAAAGTGCTCAAACATCACATCAGGCTATATCCCTCAAGGGGCAACCTAAATTTAAAAGCTCTTGCTCTCATTCCACAGAAATATTTTTATTAAGTCCTCTTTAGGTATTGAAACCATCTTTAAATGTTGTTAGCCTTTCAGACTCACTTATATGATAATAAAACAAAAAACAAAACCAGGAATGCAAATAGGCAAACAAACAAACAAAACAAAACAAAAAAGCCCAGAAGTATTTAAATAATTCTGTATTTTCAGATGTGCACCCATAGTCTTACGATGGCACTTTTTTTAAGTACCCCTCAAAGCCACCAACACCACAAATCACACTTCTCAAATCATTGCCTACCATAATGTTTTCAACAGTGAGCAGATACTTTCTCACTTAAGAGAATATCCACAACCTTTTCTTTCAAAGTAATTTACTGACATTCAGCACAAAACAGTAATTAAAATTTGTAGAAAACAGTCTTTTTAAAAAATCATCAGATTGTGTGTTAGATTTCCTTACATTCAGATATTTTTTCTTAGCTGTGTTCTGTGGAAATTTAGTTTGCACAGAAGTGCACAAACATTCTCTCTTCAGTGGATGGAGGAGACATTCAATGACAGTCTGGTTTATGTAGAAACATAGATGCTCTAGGAAAAGTTAAGGAAGTAACAAAGCTGGTTATGACTAATTTTAGTCTGCAGGAAAAAGAAACAGCTGCATGTAAGTTCAGGTTTGGGGGTGTCAAAGGGATTTCCACAGATTTTCCTTTCATATCTGTTTTTTCTACATTTCTCTGAATTCATGCAAACATGACATCTTTTCACACTTTCATATTTCTGCTGTTTATCACACTTGAAACCATTCACAGCCTTTTTAACCATATCAGAAACTGTTAATGAGTAGTGTGCTTCTCAGATAATACCAGGAAGAAACAAAAGCATCCTTACTATAAGGCAGCAACTAAGGAAGTACTCTAAAATTCCACAGCTGCTATGATTCTGTGATGCTTAGGAACTTATAGCCAAACACACGAAAATCTGGTTTTCCCTCTATTTAGGCAAAAAAAAAAAATTTACAGAAACCCCCTGTGTTTTCTCAGTCACTAACTCAAAACTTTTTAATCCAAAAACCATCTTCCAATACACTTATATCTTACAATATACACTTATAATACAAGACCTGGGAAAGGACTTGTATTCTAAGTGTGTATTGTAGGATATAAGTGTATTTAGGTCCACTGTAGCTCAAATCTCCCACCTACTAAATAAGCCAAAACACACTAGGCCTGGTGTTTGGGATCTCTACCCTAAAAGTTGTTTCTGCAACAAAAAAAGAGTGATATGAAGCAATTTATCTCTGAGTACTGTGATGATACTACACACTACCAAAGCTCCACTATACCCCACATCAACTCCACCCTCACCTATATGACTTTGGTTACATCTTAGCTTTCTTCCTTCTCAGGCATGCTACCCCAAAAATAGTGTGTGCAAAACATACAGAAATGGAACAGAGAATCTGCTGGCTGCTCCCTGCTCAGGCCAGTCAGGGCAGCTTTGTACATAAAAGTGTCTCAATGCTGTGGGCAAAAAAACCCAAAAAGCCCTCTTCCTTTTTAAAAAATCAGATTCACAACTGTAGCTCAAAAAACAGGACTATTATTATCAAAATAATTCAGGATGAGGCATTTTGCTATAAATTTAGACTATTCTGAAGAGCACCTCATTTTATATTAGTATTTGTTAACAGTACAGACTTGTCTAAATGATCTGCCTTTAAACCAGAATTGGATACTCTGCTGGTATGTGGAAGGCTGTGCCCTCAGGTGATTCATTAACATGTTCCAAAAGCTCAAATTATGGAATGTTAGCAAATCCTAAACAAGTTTTCTTGGAGAACTTTATACTCCTTACACCATCTCAACTTTCTGAGTGCCAAGTACCAGTTTTTTTCCCACCCACAAGCATTTTCCTCAGCAGCCTGTTGCCATGACAATCCTAGCAACTGCAGGACAAGTCTCTTTAAAAATATTTCTGACAACAGCTGTATGTGCCAACTTAGCAGCACCTCTTGTCAATGTAATTACAAGTTGCAGAGGAACTGTTATCCCCTAACAGCTTGCTTCAACCTGGCTTTCTTTCATATGAGCACACTTTGTTACATTCCCACACAACTAAATCACCATAATATGTCTGTCCTGGTAGGCAAGTATGCTTTTGTAGTCCACATTTGTGTTGAGTGAGTTTTTAATAGAGATAAATAAAGAGGGAATGGCTACAAAAAGCCTGGAGGACAAGCCTATGGAAATTACATGGATACTAAAACAAACATCACTGCAAAATCTGCTTAGAGGCCTAAAGTCCTGCAACCTTCCCTTTCAACAAAGCTTTTTGGTATCTTCTCCTTTACTTCCAATCTGCTACTCCTTCCTTCTTTTAAAAATCTTGCATTAAGATACATAAGAGCAATCTGTCTCTGGAAATCAAATGAGGAAGAGCAAGCTCTCCAGCCAGCAACACGATTAGTGAACAGTTTTCTATGGATTAATGTCCATGAAATTACCACCACCACAGCATGCACACATACTCACATGTATTTTCTTTCCATTGACTACCAGTACTGCCTGCTGCTGAAAAGACAGGAATTAAAATTCATGTTTTAGATACTCAAGTAAATCTTCTCATACATTCCCATCCCAGCAACTAAGCTGATCAGTTCACTTATATCAAGCATCCTATGACATTCCACTGCCTTACTTTGGGCCAAATATATGGTTTCCAGCAAAATTCTGAGCTGACAGCTACTCAGAGTGTTTACTGAAATGATACATTTAGGAATTGGGAAAGGCTAGAATTGGCAGCTATCAGTTTTATCATAATATCAAAGAAAGAAAGGTTTTGAAAGACTGAGGAATGCACTCAAGACCTTTTCAGGATATCTGAGAGAAATTAATCTTTTATTAACAGGTTTTACTAACAGTTTAAAAATTTTATTGCCCTACCACTTCTGAAAACAAACTAGTTATACTGAAAACTAAGAGTGGAAGGTATAGGGTCTGGAAAGCTACAGAGAGAAAGCAAATAAAAAGGTAGCTCAAGCAATAAAAACTATTAAAGATTTTTTAAAAATTTCAAAAATAGAAAAAATAAGCCGACACAAAACTCCAGGGAACTGACAACAGATTTCCATCTGTTTTAAGGAATCTCATTTAACAATGTTAATAGGACCACAGGGATGAGGCCAATAGACAAGGGCTCTTGGAACCTCTTCTGTATTATATATACATATATGATAGATGGATAGACAAGGCAAGCTGGACAGAAGCTTCCTGCCTCCTCCTCTGACACTCTCTGCTCCCAAGCCATGGGCTAGTGCAGCATGGGCAGTGCCAGTGCCCATCCCTGAAGAGGCAAGCTGTTAGGGCTGTGAAAGGTCTCCCAGAAAGGGAGACTGACATTAGCAGAACTTGCCCAAGAGTCACCAGTGCACCTCAGAAGGGCTCAAAGCTTTTTTAAGTCCTATTGCCACCAGCTCCTGAGCCTTTCATATTCAGTGCTGACTAGGGACAGCAGGATTCCTACTCCCACCTGCTATTCTCTCTTTTGACCAAAAGTTTGCACAGCACCCAGGCATTCAAGCAGCTCACAGGTGCAAGTGAATTTATTGCAGGTTCTGTGACCAAGGCAGGTATTATTTTCCTCAGAAGGGGAAGAAGCAGAGGTACTTTGTTTCCTCAGCACCAGAAAGAACTTGGGTCAGACAGAAATAGACCTGAGGCAAATCATACTCTAAAAATCACTTCCGCAGCACAACCTGAGCCATTTTTGACAAAACCATTTCATTTCCAGAGTATGTTCATGGCAACAGATCAGACAGTCCTTCCCAGCCTGCCCTGCTTTCAGTTAACAGACAGCTCCTCCAGGGAACACTGTGCTGGTATTTGCAAGCATCTGTCACACGTCCCTTCATTTAAATGCTTCACAATTTGTTACTCACCTGGTCACACATGTTTAAGTTCAGACCAGCTGGTATCTGCCATGCCCAGAGCCTGCACTTCTCATCAATACTTGGACGTTTCATATTTGGTGAAATTTCAAACATGTTTGGTCTACTCAGAATTCAAGATTTTCCGCAGTCACCTGATACTGCTTAATAAGATAACACACAAATCAGCAGAGATTATACAAACCTCCTACAGAAATGTGCACTGACATGCATGATAAGCATGCTGCAGAGGTCAAAATCCTCCATAATAAGGCCAGATGCCCTTCAGAGGAAGGAGCTGAGAGACACCTCTTACACTGGCGTCTGTCTAAAAGCTTAGTGACAAAACTTTAACAGAATAGATCTTTGCTGGCAACTTTTTTCTCCAAAGGCTACAGTTTAGAAGCAATATACAATAGACTTTCTTCATGACCTGCAATGCAATGTAATGTTTCCATGCTAAACAGCCTGTCTAGACATTAACATTTTAAATAGGAACTACCAGCCCTCTGTATCAGTCTCCTAATGCTGATTAGCTGCTCTTTCAGGTCATTTCCATCAGTGCTACCATGTCACACAAAGCCTACCATTTTAATCAGACAGAAGTTTTGAAATTAAATCACGTTTCTTACCAACATTAACTATCACTTATGAAGCTCTTTTTCAAGAGATACAAACAGCACTTTGCAAATTTGTCATGCTTGCCAGTCTTCTCATTACAATTTTTTAAAATTACAGGCCACTTGAATGTGTGTCCCATATTATTCACTGTTTTAAAATGCATTCATGTAGCAAGTTTCAAAAAGAGAAAGATTCATTTATTACTATCATTTTGTATGTAGAACTGACACACAATTAAAAACTTTGATAAAACAGTTCCTGCGTATTCACTTTTGATCTTTTGCTGTACCAACATTTATCTTCAGAAAAACAGCCACCATAAATTTTGAAATTAGGAAAAAATAGAACAATCAAGAATGCCATTATGAAAATATAAGTATACCTCAAACTGGTATATGCGGTATGAAATACAGATCTTATTTCTACACTTCCCTGTAATTATTCCAACAGAATTATGGAGAAAAAAAAGTAATGTATTTGATATCTCTCATAAGAATATATGTTAATGCTTCAAAAACATGATTCTCTAATCTAAAAACAATAGACTAGACCAAAGAAAATTTTGTGACTAGAAATACACCAACACATTACACAGCAGCCTCACATGGCTTTTCTCTTAATGTGTTGCTACAACATTTTATTGACAGTGACATCTTAATATACATGACAAAGGAACAGGCCAATCACAAAATAAATGTGTAGGTTTTGTTTTCTTCCTTTTTCAAGAAGAATGTTGAAAGCCACTTTCCTACATGCACAAAAAGTTCAGACACATCTTTAATTTTGGCTTAGTTTGCAACAGGCAAAGCCATCAGTAGTTCACATACAAAACCAAATGCTGCCATCATCCTTCTTATGCTTGTCATAGAACTGCTACTAAATATGCACTTGTTGTCTTCTCAAGAGTACTTTGTCCAGCACATTCTACATTGCAGATTTTTAAAATATCTTTTACACTTCTTGAGATGGAGCAAAGAACCACTTCTATTAAAAAAATGTTGCACTCTTGTCAAAGAAAGCCCATAATGTATAGTGGACAAAGAAAGAGAATTCAACATTCTGTATATTACCTTCTTGTAGTATTTCCTGAGTGTTAAAAACCCCCAAAACAGTGTTCTCATAATTTTACTGAAGCATGAAGTGCAGCAAGACTTGCTCACACAAAATAAGCATTTTCTTCAGGGGAACCAATAGTTCTTAAAGAGAACTTAAGAGAATATAACCCACAACATATTCAAAGATCAAACAAGTACCTTGAAAAGTGTTTGCATAGAATTAAAGCTTTTACATCCAGGCAAAAAACAATCTCCATACATACACAAACTACTTACCTTACTAAAACCAGGTTTTCCAAAATACACATTAGTCCAAGGACAAGCTTCAGTCAACACACACAACTTGTTTTCAAGAAGACATTATATCTCCTGACATTTGAAATGTGGAGAGAGCACAGAGGTTATTAGCTGTCATTTTTCATAGGTGCTTGATGGCTTACAACAGCCAAAATCTAAATCAAAACAGTCGCACTGCTGTTGAGACAAGTAATGCCCCACCTTAAGCTTTCAGTCTTAATAATTTTAGGTGCATTTGCAAGCCTGCACTCATTTTCTTCCAAGAATTAATGGATGGGATCAGGACAGGTAATGTACCTCAGAGAAATAGTTTGCAATGAACATTTTTAACAGTTTAATTACCAGCTAGCAGTACGCAGCTCCTACTTTTCAATCCTTCCTCACAAACATTAGCATGTATCCAGCATCCATTCTCTTTCTCTCCTTAGCCAAAGGAGACAGCAGTTCTGCCATATCCCTCATTCTTTACGTGAAAGACTTGGGGTTTGAATTAGCTGAGAGAAGTACAGTTTCTCTACTTACAACTTAGTATCTGAACCACTATAAAACAAGGTCAATTCCAGAAACATGGCTTTTGGTAGACAACATTCTTCCTGTAATTCAAAGGAAAAGATCCAGAGTTCAGAGCTGGAATGAAAACACCTGTGCAACTGAATATTTTGATAACTTTAGAAGCACACTCCTACACTCTGTACCTTACAATATTAAATAAAACATTCTGGCTGAGTCTCAATGCCAGAATAAGAACCCAAAGGAGAATTACCTATGATTATTAAATCTAAAAATCCCTTTATTAGAAAAAGTTATTCCAAAACCAGAATGAGTAAAGTTTGGTCCACCTCTCCAAATTCCTACTGGAGACACAACAAGGAGCATTGCCTCCTCCAGTTGGCTCAAAGCTGCACAGATTCTGATCAATATGCACAGACTAATTAGCCAGCAGACCAAAGAGGACAGGCAGCCTGTGGTACTCCTTCTGGATTTTCCCCTCTCGTGCTGCAACCTTCACATTAAAGAAAACTATTCATTGCTTGGGTATATTTACTTCTTCTCACTCCCCCCTTCCAACATCCTCCTGCCCATCTACAAAAAAACTGATGTTTTTAGGGCAGGAGATACACTCCCAGCATGACTCCAGCTGCCTCCTTCAGTCAACAGCAAATATTTTAGCCCTCAATCTATCTATTTTTTGGCCTACCAAATATTCAAGAAAGCATAGCTACTAAGTTATTAGTGCAACAGATTCTCACTCATCATGTATTCATTTGATGGATGATTCTTTTTGACATTACAGAGAAGAATAACTGATTGCAGTTTGAAGGGGAACAACAGTACTTGAAATTCTGAAATCCAAATTAGATTATTTTTCTGTTTCCAAGATTAAACGCTATCTTTTGTTTTCGCTTATACAGAAACTTGCTGGGAGACGGAAGATAAGATTAAACACCTCAGTTAGAATCAAGTAGTTCTGAATGTGCTCAGCCAATGTGTAACAGGACACTCTGCCTAGAATGGGGTCAACCAGCTTGAACAACGCCCTGTTTGCAAAGCTCTCTGTGCTGCTTTTGGTGTTGAATAATGCTGAAAGTAGACGGACTCATCAGCTCCAAAATGAAACCTTCTGAGAGTGAGGTGAAGATGTAGCTGGCCTGGTAAAGTGCCTGAAAAAGGAACAAAGAAGTGATACTACTGATAACTTATCCAAAGCTGTTGAACTGACACGGCTGGTCTGGAGACGTCTGACTGGGCAGTCCCAATCTTTAATGGCAGGGTGTTCTGACATCCCCCTTCTTGGAGTGTGTGTGGAGATCTTCCCTTGGGTTGGGGGTGCCCCTCAAGGATAGTCCTCAAGGCTGAGCAAAAGAGATNGTAGACTGACTCATCAGCTCCAAAATGAAACCTTCTGAGAGTGAGGTGAAGATGTAGCTGGCCTGGTAAAGTGCCTGAAAAAGGAACAAAGAAGTGATACTACTGATAACTTATCCAAAGCTGTTGAACTGACACGGCTGGTCTGGAGACGTCTGACTGGGCAGTCCCAATCTTTAATGGCAGGGTGTTCTGACATCCCCCTTCTTGGAGTGTGTGTGGAGATCTTCCCTTGGGTTGGGGGTGCCCCTCAAGGATAGTCCTCAAGGCTGAGCAAAAGAGATTTGCCAACAGTCTTTGGTATAAGTCAGTAACAACAACCTCTACTTATTACTTGGTTTTGCTAGCTTTCCCATAGTTGCTTCAATAGTGCTTGAAAAGAGAATTAGACTGTAGTAATAGTCATAGCTTCTGCCTGTGGAGTAAATAATTCTGATTAAGATATTTCAGTCTAATCATTATCATAATAAATTAAATATTTTCTATAAATATATCTGGTTTGCCATCTTTCATTCTGCGGGGCAAAGTTGTACTAAGGTTCAATTACACCTGGATAATCCTTTAGACATAAACTGTTGACTAGGCCTGGGGCTAAGATTAGATACTGCCACACCTACACTCCTCTCTGAGGAGTTCAGAAAGCAAGGGGGTCCTTTCAGTGGCTCAATTAATAAACTTCCTGTGAGGCTGCCATTCTGTTTGTGACACAGCATCACACAGGTGACAGGTTATGGCTGAGCCTGGGACCTTGCCTAGGGAGGAAACTAAAGGAGCCCATGGGATCAGTGCCCAGCCATGCCAGACAGCACAGACACAGTGAATGTAAAATCAGAGCTAAAACCAGCGTAAAGCAGGTAATGATTCCTTCTGCCAGAAGAGAGATGCTAAAGGCCCCGAAGCAAGAGTGGATTTCTAGACAAAAACAGTATATTTAGTTACCAAAAAACCCCATAATAGGTACACCTGTGCAAGGCCTTTCAGACTGGAAAACCTTTGTTGTTTTTTCAATTACATTTGTGCTAAGAACAAATACTGTAACTGCCTGTAAAGCTGTCTCTTTTCTTAGGCCACATGGCTATAAACTAGTTCTAGAGAGGCTCTGGGACATGCAGTCACGAGACCTGCCCGTCATTTAATATGCACGACATGCTGCAAAGGCACTGGCAGCTTGCCAAAGTAACTGCAGGGATGCCATTGCTGGTTGGGAATTCACACGTCACATTCCCTCACTCCCGACCCTGAGACAGACAGATGTGGTTTATATTTGGTACCAGAAACACACGGAACGGGGAGGAGCCCCTTGGGATCCCTCTGCTTGGGATCGCTGACCAGTGTCCACTATCGTAACAGCCAAGGAACATCCACAGGCTGATCAAAACTAGCAAAGAAAATGCTGTTGTACACTCTAGGAATGTTACAACATTGGCACAACACTGATTTGAAAGCCAGCTATTTTAAAAACAAGACATGCTTAAGGACTGGCTAGGGCCCATGCAATTAGGCTTTAACAGCTTAGAGCGCTCATGTGCAGGAGACCAAACCCTTTTCCCTGTGCCTGATTCCTTGGATTAGGGTCAGAAACAGTTAATGCTTCCAGCTGAATGACAGATATACACCCATCCAATAAATCACATAGATGAATTGGTAACTTATCTGTCCCATGATATTTTGTTCAAAGTTCATGGCTGCTCTCAGGAAAACAAGCCATCAGCAAGTACCTGTTAAACTGAGCTCTTTATTTAATGGATGCTGCTAATGGCACACGTACTAGCATTTGCTCTCTGCTTTTATAATTAAAAAAAAATTATTTTTCAACAGACATACAAAGATCTTTCATCTTTCGATAGAATTGGAGGTTGCAATATTGATCCTGCGAAAAGATTATTGCTTTTTAAGGATAAATTCAAATTTCACTTAAAACATGACATGGGTGTCCAGTTTTCACAGCCAGCAACGTTATGAGATATATTGTATCTGGTTTTTCATGTATAGATACCAATAGTGTTTCTGAAAAAAAGTAGTATGCAAATACTACACAGTCAAAAACATGCCTTCTAGTAAGGAAAGCAAGTTTCTTTTGCTTGGACAGTATTTAATGCCATCAATACTTTTATGATCCAACTTGTTTCCCAACTAAAAAGAAATATCACTAAATAAATGTAGTAACATTTTTATGTCCTTAGAGGGGAAGCAGCAAATAAGTTAAAAGCACAGAATATTTTTTAAAATTACTTTAATAAAACCAGTTTGTGATGATCAAAGCACAGTTTAGTAGGACTGAATTTGGCAAAGTTAGCATTTAAAACAGACAAATATTGTCAACTCAAAATGTAAAACAATACAGTATTTCCTAAAAAGTATGTCTCAGTATGAAAAGGAACACAATATAAAAGTTTTTTATAACAATTAGAACCTCTCTCCTTAACAATATTTCACTGTGAGGAAGCTCACTTCTGCAACACACACACAGATTTCCTGAACTGCATTTCCTCATGGGTATAGCAATGGGAATAAGTAGGAAACTAGAGTAAACTTCCACTATTAAGCTTGTAATAAACTCTTTGAAAAATGGATTTTTTTTTAATTTTTTTTTTTACTTTTCTTTATGAAGGTTATTTGTATTTGTTTCTTGCGATTACATTGGGAAAACTTCATTTATTTCCAAGACCAAGCAGAGCCTGGAATGCCTGCCAGGGCCAGAAGAGGGAGCTCAAATTAGTACTTTCATTTGTTAGGTTCAAGCAGCGTGTAGCTGTAGAATTTAACAGCAAAGCTCCTTTTAAAACATTAACTAGACACTTTGATGTATCATGCATTTAAATTGAAGTAACAGATTAGCCTCTCTGATTGGCATCTGTAGTAATGGCAGGGTAGATCAGAGTTAATGGTAAAAGGCTCTCTTAAAACTGAGCCTTCACACCACAGGTGATATCAGAACAAAAACCAAGTTGCCCTGCAGTAAATGCCTTCAAACTCACCTCTTTTCATTTGCCCATCACGCACGTGGAGGCCTTCTCTCCAACAGGAAGCAAAGCTTTGTAGGCTTCTCCCAGTTCTTGCTGTAAAATCTCAGTACACACACCTGTAAAGCCTGCAGTCCAAGAAACACCTTCAGGTACCTTCAAGAACAAACTGACTTACACCTCTCTGTTCTCAAAGCAGAATCAGCTAACTCAGGCTCTGCTTTTGCCTCCTAAGCTGCACTCTCTGCCAGTTATTCTGTACCAAGTTCTTGCTGGGCTGCTTTGCAGAATTAAACCACCACACATTCACTAAATTTTATACTTTCCTGTCCACTACCTTTAATATAACATATGTTGCCAGAGCTGTGAATATGGACAAAGAATACAAAAGCACATCTCCCTGAGGCGATCCAGGCTGTGTTGGATTAGACATGATGAATCTCTTGGATAAATCTCTTGTACTAAACAGCATGCAATCATTGCTTTACATGCTATAAATAACATATCCATTTCCACTTAAGGTTTTCAGAAGTTTAGTGTAATAATTGCTATGGACAGTAACAGACCAACAGAACTGGGAGAATAGTACCACCAGAGAAATCTGGGATAAAGTATACAAGCAAGATCCCTTCAAGTAGCTCGTAAGTGTGGAAATGGGTTTGCAAGTGTACAGAATGTCATATTTAAAAAAATATTTATATGATAGCAAGAACAGAGCCTACAGAAGTGTGAGAGAAGAAGGGTATGTTTGAATTTTATGTCAAGGCAATGAAATCAACAGAAAGAGGAAAAAGATTAAAAGAAAATATTAAAATGTCAATATTAACAGAACAAATCTCATCACATAAAATCCATAACCAAGATGAGTTCAAAGGACTTTTCAAATAAAGAAAATGTGTCATAAAAGTCTAAGAATAAGACATATCTTTTCTTTGCCATCCTACAACCTAATATTTAAATACAAGGTTATTCTCCCAGACCTTAAACCCTCAGATCTGAGGTTTCTTCTCCATTCTCAAAGAAATATCTGTGTAAAAGTTCTGGAGATTAGAAACATATTCATTAAAGAACCGATTTTATTACAATGAGATAATTGAAAATTAATTTTGGTGAAGGAACAAAATAACAGAATAAATAAATTAATAAATACAAGTGTGCAGCTAGCACAGAGAAAAATACTCAATGCAATAATGAACAACGTGACAAATAATAAATATTTATTTATTAATCTCATGGCTTCTTTGATGGCACTGCATTCCTTTCTTTCCGTTTAGCAGCTTTCTCCATTTTCAGCTGTAACAAAAAAAGACACCAGCAGTGGTTCAAACCTTGATTTGCAAATCGGCTAACAACACAATTTTAAATTTCTACATCCAGTCCCAAATTTACCAGGGCGATCCATGCAATGCAGAAAGGTACACAACATTATTATCCCAACCTAGCACTGCTTCCATTTGCACCACAAGATGAAGGAGCACTTCCACAGCGCTGCAGCTCCTCCCCTATTGAAACCAGGCTGCCTTATCTCTGATAATGGCAACCGAGGTATTTAAGCATCCCTCAAGGCCAGTGTGCCTCAGGAATGCTCACGGGTTTATCTTTATGTCAATGAAAGGTGGAGCAGTTTTATTGCAGATGTCTAACAGACACAGCCAGACGAACCAGCACACATAAAACCACAAGGGGATGGTGCTGAACCTTCACCTCAGAGTCTCCTGTAAGATTTTTTTTCTATACAACAGGCTCTTGCAGCGTGGTAAAATTTATCAACACATACATATTTCACTCTGTCATTTTGTAGTAAGACTATTAATCCAAACAAATGTATCTGTTGGTTTTAGAAGCTACATTTTTTCTCAAGTGCTGTTACATTAGTGAACGAAATCATATTTACAGTAATTATATAAAAGGGATGCAGACACTTTTGCACTCCATCTAACACACACATGCTGCTATTAAAAATGGAATAAAAAAATAATTAACATGCTTTTTCCCATCATAAAATAACATCCAAAGCAAACAGGGCCTCATTGAGGTCTATGAATGAACACACTGCTAAGCAAATGTTGTTGGTCTGCACAGAAATGTATGTTCAAACACTTTTCCCTCTTTGGAGGCTTGAGGTTTCTATCTAAAATTCCGACTACCTTTTGCAAAGAAAATAAAATCTTGGGGGAAAAAGAAACTGAGAAATTTGAATTTGATGTTTTCTATAAACCAATGTAATATTTGTAGCATCTGTCATATTTTGTGATGATTTACAAAACAAAGAAAATTATTTAAAATTTCACAAAGCTAGAACAGCTTTCTCCTTAACAAACAACTTGTAGCAAGCCAGCAAGCAAAACAGCAAAACAGTTTAGATTTCAAAAGTTAATTATGCGACATGGCCTTACAAAAGAACTCCTTAACAGTCAAGACATACTTCAGCTGAGATGGTGGGGCTGAGGGGCTAATGTGGGGAAAGAACAGGTATTTAAACTAGTGAATAACCTGCACCACAGAGCCTTAAATTAAAGATAGTCAGTGCGGTGGAGGAGGCACCTCTAAGTGAGTGATACAGATCATCTAAGAAAGACCAAATTTAGCCAAACTTACACAGACAATTATTTAAAAATAAATAAATAAATAACATTGTAACATTTTATGAGTGAGGTAGCAAACACTAAGTCCTAAATGTCACAGGGGAGTTTCTGTGACTCTGTGTTGTTGTTTCTTTTCGTCACATAGTAAAATGTTTTGGTTTTCTGTAATAGAGAGTTACCTTAATTAAAATCTGCCTGGTTAAGGTAAATGCCATCCCCCACATGACTGACCTCTGAAATCCTGTAATAGCTCATAATTGTATTAAAAAATTTATGTTAAGAAGTTAGCCTTCTAAGGAATTGAGAAGGAATTATGATGCATTTATATGCCACTTAAATCATGTATTTATGGGGCTTAGACATCCTCTTGTGAACGTGCATTTAAATTAGGCAATAAATGTAGTAACTTGCCCGTTCTTGATAACGTTTTTCAAAGTAAGCCATGTCATCAGCTTCTGACTGTTTTCCATGAGAAACTTGCCCTGTGGCACTTGATCTACCTGAAAACAAAACATAAATGAAAAACAAAACCTCTCTTTTATTAATGATACTTGCTATTCCATTAGTTATGTTTTACATTTGGCAAAACTCATTTAAAGGGAACTCACTTTTATAGGCAAGTACAAAACCCAGCACCTGGGACCAAAGAGAAAACTCTTCAGTCTAGGCTTGCACCTATTATAAATTGTCTTAAAGGAGTTCACCAGTTATATTAATTGCTAAATTTTTGTACTAAATAAGGGACATAAAATAAGTGTAAGTGATCCATAATCCCATGTAGAAAAAGCTTTCTGGCAGAAGGCAGTTTCACAGGATTGTGCTGAACGTGTACAACCCATTCAGATATGATAAGTTTCTAAGAGGAATTAAGAATTTTAAAAACTGATCCAATGAATATGTGACACCATTGATGGGAAAGATAACAAACACTAAGAAAAAAAATAATTGAAGGTAAAAAACACATCACAAGCAAAAATAACAAGCATTAAGTTATTCTAAGCATATGAAGTATATGAATGTTGCACTAACTTATCACAAGCAAAGCTTCAATATTCAATTTAATGCCCTGAGCATCCTTCAACTCATTAATAAAATTAATTAATTTTACATTATATTCCTTTTGTATAACAGTATTATCCTACTTATACATCACCTGCTATTTGTGGCATGGTTTGAATGGAACTTGAAGGCCCCTGAAATGCTTTTAGAAATGGATGATCCATGCTAGTAATGGGGGCTTCTAAAAGTTCAGCAGAAGGCGCACCTGTCAGAAAATAAGTTGAATTAAAACAATTATTAACTCCTGAAGATACAGTCCTAATACACATGCTTGGGTCAAACCAAGGTTACAGATTCATATCTACAACTCTCAGTGCAGACCCCATAAATTGAAGTTAACAAAAGCATTTACAAGAATGGCTTCAAAGGGACTGAAAAGCTTTATTTCTTCAACTATTACAGTAATGTTTTAGTTTCTAAACTTCAGACAAATCTAGGGATCCAGATCAGAATTTAATAAATAAATAATGGGTATGTGGCAATAATAGATAAAACAATATTTTGGGACAAAACTTGTGCGTTAATAAATGACACAAAATCACAGAACAGAATAAGTATCAAGACCAACTAACATGTCTGTTTAAAGGTCTACCAATTACCTTTTTTTTTAATGCTGAACAAGTATTAACCTTTGAGTTTGGAAATAAAAATGCTGTAAATATACAACCAAGAAATACCTGGACAGTATTAGGCTAAAGGACTAACATAAATAGAACATGGAGGTATTAGATTACAGGAAGTATTCAAAGTTACAGGTTCTCTCTGAAGGATATGTAGCATTTCAAACAGAAGCAACCAGGCTGAACACCAGAATTGTTGAAAAAGAGTTTTTATCACCTCACTACAGGAAATAGGACCATGTGATCCCTTAACACCTTGAGGACAGCTGGAAAGGAACTGTTTTTCTGCAGTTCTACTCCATCAAATTTGCCTACAAACTTCGAAACTCTATTTTGATTTAGCACTTTTCAAAACTTAGGTGGAGAATTAAAATTTCATCTCAGGTCAGCTGCACATACCTATTCCACTGTCATCAAGCCTCATGTAGCCTTCTGCTAGGGAACTAAAACCAGTCAGTCCTCCCATGGCAGCGTAGGGAACATCCTGCCCCACAGGCTTCCCCTGGGCTAAGCGCTCCTCTTTTGTTTCCACAACTGTTTCATGAGCATACGCTGGCTGACCACATGCACAGGTAAAGCAGCTGTGAAATCCTGAACACTTGGAACCTAAGAAACAAATAAATAAGTGAGATGGTGATGGGATTTAAGCATCTAGCTGTAGGACAAGGCTGCAAGAAAGAGAAAGGAAACTCTTGGGATTAGATCATCCAGCCACAGGATCCTACTGAGCCAAGTTTCAAGTGCCTCTGAGGATGGAGATTCCACCTCTCTGAGCAGCCTGGACCAATTCTGGATCAGAAATTTCTTTTCTGATATCTAACTGTATTTCTTATGCTGCAACTTGTGTTCATTGTCATTAATAACATGCCTCTCCATCAGCTTACAATGAATAAAAAAGAAAATAAGTTCTGACACTGGGTGAAGCTGATAACCTGCCAGCATTTTGGCTGCATCACCTCCAAAGGTGTATAGCACATATCAATGTTGCAGGGCTAAGAAACTTCATACCACAATTGATTACACAAATGACAATTTAAATATCTTTTAAAACTAGCAAAACTTTCTCAGCAGCAAAGAGATACTATGAAAGCAACAAAATGGGTTCTACACAGGAGTATCATTAGACTGACTTTCAGGTGGTTTTTAAGCTTCCACAGCCACAGGATGTAATTGAAATACTTGTACAAATGTTATGTGACATTCAGAAACAGAGTAAAGTAACTGGTCTGCCCTAGCTACATCTAAAACTGTCACCAAAGCCCCTCTGGAGCAATGATGTTACCAAGAAGCTGAGGAAGTGACGCTGCAAATGTTTCATATACAGATCACCCTGCTTCCAGTTCACAGTTCACTTTGTGGAGCACCATGAAAGATCTCTTTAAGTCCTTTGTAATATGTGGTGTTGATCACATTCTTGAAAATGTTAGAAGTTTTTTCATATTATTTTGGGCACTCCTCAGTAACAGAACTCTATGTTTGGACACAGAATACAGTATATGCAATATATACAGAGAAACAAGCAGTTAAGTTTTTCAGTTATAACTTATCTGTCACATTAGATTTATCAACACTGGACAAGACTGATACCATTACATTAAAACAAAACAAGTCCAAAAGAGAAGCAATTCTTGGCACTTCACTGCCTAATCTGTGAAGCCCTCAGAAATGTCTGGTATTTTTGAGAAACACTAAGCAAAAGGCATTATAAATATTAATATTGAAAACACTGTGTTCTATGGGCTCAGTCTGAATTATCCAGCTGCACATCTAAGATTTTCACATTACTTAGTGCAAATTCTTGAAAGGCTGTCATATAGATATTTAATGGTTTGTTCTGCGGGACATAATTCTCAACCAGCAAAAGTTGTTTACAGTTTTTTCTGTACAAAATAGAGACATTCCATGAAAGAAATTTAATAACAGTACAGAACTCGAGCAAAAAAAAATCGTCATCTTATGTAATTTGAGGTTTCAAACTAAAACATCTTTATGCATTATTTATTTTCTGTGGTTAATAATTACTGTTTTTTCATAATGTTAACCTCAAACAGTAGCAAAAAGCTTCCTCTTAATCCCTTCTCTAACATCTTGCTGAAACTCCATTCCCATTTGCATTTCTGGACCCACAATCTCTGTGGTCATGAACTACTTTGTTAGAGTGCTAGCAATGGAATTATTTGGGAACAGAGTACTACTTCCTCCTCAGTTGAGAAAAGATAGAAAAATAGAAGATAGAAAAGAAAAATGTTATAGTCAACTAGGCAATAGAGGAATGGAGATCAACACTTGTGTCTCAAACTACCAAGCTCAGGTAGAAAAGGCATGCACATGCAGCTGGAAGCTGCAGCATGACAAAATGCAAACAGGGTGCTTTCATATTGTCAATCTTCTGGCATCTTTCTCCATAAGCACCCATTTGAAGCATTCAGAGATTTAAACTCTTTCACAGGACCTGGGTAAACTAAGGATGTTGCTCTAAACCCTCCAAAAGGTGCAAAAGGTGATGTCTTCCTTCCCACTTCTCACCCTTCCCCAAGGATGAAAATAACACACTGGTGACAAGAGCAGCAGAGCCCCGACTGCCTGGGCAGGACACAGATCCCTCCCGTGCCGTTCCCGCTGAGTGTCCTGGCACAGAACGCTGCATGGCCAGCAGGGACTCACAGGAGTTGCAGGGGAAGCCAGGCGCGGCGCTGTGCTGGTCAGCCAAGTGCTTGCAGCGGCAGCGGACGGGCTGGGTGCCGTTCAGGGGCACAAACTGGTACGACTGGCACGGGCACCCCTTCACTCTGCAAGGCACACGGAGGGGACGCTCTTCGGGAAGCACCTCGTAGTCTGTTTTGTGCTGTTTATACCTACAGCAGGAAAAGCAATAACTTTCATAACTTTGTTAAAACTTACCATTCACTTCACAAGTTTTATTTTGAAATGGCCTTGATTGTACTATTTACTCTTAATTGCTAATTTGCAATTAAATGCATAAGAGCAGGTGGTTTTACGTCTATTCATTACATAAATATCACATATCCTTATGTTTCATTTTGAGAGCACTACCAGAAACAATCTGATCTATGCTAATACATGCCTTGCAGAAGAATTTATTGAGAATACAAAATCATTTTGGCATCAAAAATATATTGACATTTGCACTTACAAACAGTTCTTACTATTTAAAACTTAATTTTCTCAACCCTTAAACCCTAAATAAACTTGCCTATGCGTTACCGTGATGTGTCTGGGAATATTTCCCATTTTCCTGGTTTTTAGAAATACGAAAGTGTAAAAGAAGGGAAGCTACCCACCGGTGAGTGCAAAAGCACAGTGTCTCTGGTCCCACAAGCTTACAGTCCATGCCAGTTGGTGATCTCCAGCTCACATACAACCTGTTCTTTAGCCGAGCTGGTAACACTTTTCTTTTGTACTCCTCGTATTCCTCAGGTGTAAAGAGCTTTCCTCCATCATCATCACCTACAATTCTGTATACATGACATAAAAAAAGCCATAAGAAAATGAAGACAGTAAAAGTAGGTTTCTCCAGATATTTTTTTTTTCAAATAATATATAACAGAACTTTTTCTGGAAATACAAAACAAGTATTGTATTTCATATTACTCTTCTAATAATTTAACAGAACTATAGCTGATTTTTAGAGAATATTTTTGAATAATGCTCTTTAAAAAAATTTGCTCTCATGGACTGAAATCCAGTTATAAGAGAGAAGGAAAAAAATAATACAGCAAGCTACCAGGGGTTCTTTTGCAAAAAAAAAAAAAAAAAAGCAATGAGCATCAAGGGTCATGTAACCAGCCTGCTCTGCCTCAGACTTCTTGACTGACCTCTGGCAAGTCACTTCACCCATCTACACCCAACTGCACTGCAAACGTGTATCAGGAGGTTAATCTTAGTGTAGTCTGAGTATTTAGCTGCAAGCAGGTCACCCCACTGCCATCAAAGAAGCAAACAACACATCCAAGTTATCTTCTGATTTGCAAGAAGACTGTGCTAGTTTCTGTAGCTGAGGTTTGTGGGAGCTGTATCCCTCAATTCAGATAGGTCCACTTGTTTAAGCTATCACTATGTTCAAATTCAAGGTCACTGAATAGCTGGAACTCTAGAGCAGCGCCCAAATTCTGCATTTATGGAAACAATTAAGGACAATAAATAAAATATGTACAATGCAATTGAGACTTAACTGCAGCACTTACCTGTGCTGAAAGTGATTTTATTAGCGTCTGAAAATGTTTCAGTTATTATTTATTGGGTATGCTAAAACATGCTGAGTGAGTGATTCTTTGTCAAATATTCTGTGGATTTGTGCACTGCCAGCACTCTCCAGCACCAGAATAATGTGCCAACACTACGCTATCATTTGCACATCAACCCAGCCAACACCCACTGAATCACTGCACATCTTATGTAAGAAATACCGCTGGTGCCTTCCTCTGGTGTTTCAGTTTTCCTAAACTAAATTAAGATCTCATCTCAGCACAACGACTGTGTTTATTTTTGTTCAGCCTTTCGAGAGGACCGCTGACAAGATTAGCAAAGACACGCAGCAGTGTAGGGGAATTATACAATACAAAACTTTGAACTACTGATGCCCAGAAGTCGGTGCATTCTGAAAAGGAGCAGTACGGCTGGCAGATCATCAAATAATGGTTTAGATTGGACGGGACCTTAAAGACCACCTAATTCCAGCGCCCCTGCCGTGGGCAGGGATGCCACTGGTAGATCAGATGGTCCCACAGCACATCTCAGGGTGCCGGGTGGGGCTGGATGCGAGGGACTTCGCTGCTGACAGCCGGGGTTTGCAACCAGGGCACACCAGGCACGGCTCTCCGACTGCGACAGCGAACGGCGGGCGGTGCGTGTGGCTCCACGAAGCCGCCGCAGACCCCGAAGC
>VYXF01009377.1:396428-418397 GCA_013397295.1 Polioptila caerulea
GGCCCCGGGAGGTGTGCGCGGCCCCGGGAGGTGTGCGCGGCCCCGGGGGGTGTGCGCGGCCCCGCGGGCACGGGCGGCCCCGCGCAGGGGCGTTGTCCCGGCCGCTCGTTACTGGGCGCGCAGCCACGAGTCACACTGCGGGCCGGGTGCTTCGTTTTGTTCCGGTTTGCGCAAAGCAGGGAGACAGGCGGTAACCCACAAAAGGCTCGCTCATCAAAACTTCACACTATTTGTAAATTTTGACAAAGGCATTGGCGTTCACTGGCTACAAATGGCATAATTTTTCTACTGACTGGTATTCAGCCCCCTATTTGCTAGTCATACCTCTCACTTGTCATGCTAATTAGTACCCAGGCATGGTTCTGCCCATTTGAGTCTGGGGTCTGTTTTGAGTAGGTGGTCTCGATCGCCCACAGCTGGAAATACCTTTCCCACAGTTACTCCTCAATTCTGCTGGCTTCACTCCTGGTGGCTCTCATCCAGATGGGCCACTAGTCTTGGAATTGTCTTCTCTTTTCCTTAAAACAAAAAAATTAGCTGAGCATACAACGTTCACAATGTAATTGCTCAATCATAACTGTCCAGCTATGGCTACTGATTGACAGCCAAAAGAATTGCAAAGTTTTGTTCAAATCTTGAGGGGCTCAGTATCAAGGACAGGACATGTGTGGTGTGCACACACGCTCTGGGAAGGCAGTGACCCCCAGCGCCCCTTGGGATGGACACGCTCCCTGAGCAGCAGTGCCAGGGCATGGCCACACACACCCACAAGTGTGGTGCCTCCGAGGGGCACCCACAGTCTTGGGTGCCACCAGCCACACAGCACAGCACCCAAGCCCTCCCTGTGCCTGCCTTGCACCCACATTGCCCTCTGCTGCTGCTGCTATTGAGACCACCGCTTTCCTGGGGGGTAGGAGAGGGGTATTTTGGGTTGGTCACCGATTCCTCTTCCTTTACAAATACACATTCCATTAGAAAATATGTTCTGCTCATAGTTCAAAAGGCTACAGGAGGCCAACTTTGGGAAACATTCCTAACCAAAGATGGTTCTTAGACTGGCAACCTGCAAGTTCCAATTCCTCTCTATATGCCACAATCAATGTAACCACATTGGAACAACTCCTCTGATATGTTTTTCGTTAATCCACCACAGGCTGCTACTTCTCATACTATCTGTGTAAATTGACTGCTTCCCCTTGATACAAACAGACTGGCCACAAAGTGATCAAATATGTGAAGAAAAAATATAGTACGTTTTCCTTATCCAAGCTTTAGGAAATTGGTATTTAAATTGTGCTCTGCCTGCCAGCATAAGCTATGGGCCTTCAGACTGTCAAACTGAGATCCAAGAAGGCTTTTTCCATACTATACAACGATAATTGCCTGGGGAAAAAAAAAAAAACAAAACCAGCAATACCAAACAAAAAACCAAAAAGGCAAAAAACAACCAAACAAAACAAACAAAAAAAACCCCCAGCAATTTAGAGAAATCTCCACATAGTTTTGAACTGGGCAAGGCACCAGCAATCCAGCAGAAGGTGAAGAGGAATGTCACAAGGACCATGGCAACGTTTTGCCAAAACATCCCTCAGAGGGTGATGAAACAACAGGGACACTCTCAGGTTCCCAGCTGTATCCAAATAAGGTGATGGGGCATATGGTCTGGGCATTTGTCCTGTGGCTATGCCACATGTATAAGAAATGTCAGCAGAGCAGACAGCACTGCAACACAACACGCACATACTGTCACACTGAGATCTGAACAGGAACAGGTCACCCTCAAAGGCAGGAAAGGGATGGGAGCAAGTCTCCACTGTAGTCAATACATCTTCGAGTAAGCTAGTGGAAGAAAATAAAATCACACACACACAAAAAAAAAGGATTGTCAAAGGATAGTCAGGGAAAATTTCTCCTATGACCAAAACTTCGAAAAAGAAACAGATGGGGAAAAGGGGACCTTGAAAGGAGGACTAGAAGCTCTGCAGAGTTTCAACATACAGAGGAACACAGTCCTCCACAGGAGCTGCACAAAACTGAAGATCTCTGAGATTCCTTATCTGTATGCACATTTTGCTGGTGCCAGAGATCCCAGCACTGCCAATAAAGGGGGAGGTGTGGGGGGGAGAGCTCTGGCAAGCCTGGTTCACACAGAATGAGCAGAGCTCCTGTGCCATGGGTTGATGTGCCTCATCTGTGCAAGATCTTTGATAAAAACAGTCCCCTGAAATACAGTTTGGGTTTAGAGAGAGAAGCCAGGTTTCTTAATAAGGCAGCTTTCAATGAGGGGTACAAATTTTAGTCTATATGTCACTCATGTCAGTGTTTATGCATGAACAGCCACTGGGAACTTATTGAGAGTAGGAAATCAAGTCATTTTTTGTGAGGCATCTGTCCTACAAACTACTTGCTATAAAAAAAAAATTGAGGATTTTTTTTTTCCTGGATTTGATCACAGCAAGTGTTTTGCAATACAGACAGTGTTCAGTTCATTAGCACCCAGTGCTAATAAGAGCCCCGGCCCAAGATGTGCTTGGATACAATCCTGGATCCGTAGATTTACTTGGGAACAGATATAAAAGTTACTTTGTAACTCAGAAATGGAGTTCTTAGCTAATAAAGGTATTTCAAATAGTTTTTTTCCTGTCATAGCGTAAGTATTGGAATTAATTTTTAATTTAGAAAACCCATTCCTGTCTCTCATGCCTTCTAGGAGACTGTTAATAGATATCCAAAATAAAATGAATTAAAGACTGCTCAAAACAGATTTTTTTTTTTTAACTACCAAATAATTTTGAATAGCAGGGAAGAAAAAGAAGGTGGCTTTCTGCTGCCATGAAGAAGCCATGACACAAGGTAAGTAGAAGGAACAGGAATCCAGATGGCTGTTTCACCTCCTGTAGTTGTGATGGAGCATACGGATACTGCTGGCCCAAGATCTCTGAACACATCAAAGTGGGTTGAACATATGGACACATACTTACAGTACAGCTCTGTGAGACCTAAGGTGCTGCCTACACATCAAAGGCAACAGCTTAATGCTTCACAGGGTGTTGACAGTCTCTCTCAACACCCTCTGCTAACAATAAAATGTGTGACCCTTTAAATTTTTTATAACCCTTACAAGTTTGACAAGTGCTTAAAATTATTCTCGGTGAAACATCTATAAATTGAACATAGCCACTTCACTTATGCAAAAACAACTGATTTAGGAAAAACCTGTTTTAATATTTTAGACCTCAAGTCATCACTTTGAAGTAGTGGTCAGTCATTCTATTTCTATGGATCTGGTCAATGACTATCTCATTAGCTCTTCTGAAAATAAGAATTATTTAAGCAGCATAAAGTGTAACAGAAATAGTTTCTGTCAAATTGTTTCCTCCCTCCACATGTGTTATCAATATTCCAATATACTTAAAAGCAAATGCAAGCAGTACTCAGTACTTTTATAAACTTCTAACCATGCTTATATATTATATATATTATAATATATATTATATTTATTGTAGCATATATTATGCTACAATAAAAATTAGTCTGTGTATTATTAAACCTAGTTTACAGTTTTTAAAAATGTCAACATGTTTTTCTTCAGTTTTGCTATCAGAGAAAACAGAACCCGAGTAGACACTAAGTGACAAAGTAAATTGATGAATGCCACAGGGAATATGGAAGCTCATGTGCAAGCAGGGATCAATTAATTATGAAAGGTTTTTGCTGGAGGTACTGACAGAGTTAGGAAACTTGTAGTAATTAAGATCACTTAGAGATAATTCAGCAGCATGTGATGCCACGGTGCTTAAGAGATGTGATTCCATGAATGGATGTAATGTGATTTTTTTTTTTAATTTTGGGCTTCATTTTAGTAACTTAAAGGAAATTATCAAATGCTTATGTGCATCATTCCTAACAAACTGAGATTAGTGAAATACCCATTCATAGCCAATCTTTTCCACATGAAAAACATAGCAAAAGTCTAATTCACTTTTCTGACTCTCTAAAGGGAAATCTCCCATTTTGCTCTTGCCTTTGAAGGTGGCATGCTGTCAGATACAGCAAACTGAACCCCAAAGATAGCAGACCTTTGTTTTGTAAAGCACAGAACAATGAAGGAGCACAACCATTAAGTAATGAGGGTCATATCTGGATTGTTAATTGACACTGTATCCCCTTTAAAAATACCACACAAATTTTACATAAAAATGTTTTAGACATTCAGCTCATTCACGTATTTTTAGGAATTAAAAGGTTTTCAGGAAAATGTAATAAACTGGGATGTCAATTTTTTTGCAATCATTTTTCTAAATAATTTATTCAGAGGTTCCCAAATTTACTGTTTCTGCATTCCCACAAACAAAGGCTGTGACAGCAGCAAATACTCTCAGAAAATGTACCTGCACAGGAGGTGCTTGGTTGCTAAAGCAACTTGCACACATCACAAACCTGCTGCAGTTTGGAAACCTCTGAATTAGCAAATATTTTTAATTAGAATTCAGATCTATTGGTCAGCTCCTTTAAATGACTGTGTTATTGAAAAACAAGGATTTAGCAGTTACTTGGAAAAACAGACAACTGTGCAAGATGTGATGCATAATACTGGGTGCCAAGGATATTGATGTTTCACCACACTAAACACAAGAACCTGTATATCCTCGGCCATGTTTCTGTATTTTAAAAATTATTTCATTTAAAACAGATCAGCAAACTTCTGTGATCTTAACAGTGCATAGGCAGCTTGTTAAGAGCCGTCTCAGTGTGTTTCAGAGGAGTGTCTGTCCATCTGTCCATCCATTCATCTCAAAACTTCTTTAATGTGCAACCACTCAGCACTTCTTCACATAAAATTGTGAGAAAATGCCTGGATATCTTCATTACATTAAGATTACTATGCAGAGATTCAAAACTATTTATTTAGATGAAAAAAGCAACAGAAAGGACGAGAGAATAAAGACAATTTCCCCAAGATTTTTGCCTGCCAGGTATTTAGTTGTAGAACTCAAGGGCTGTATTGAGACCTGTGCTGTTTCTGTCTATTTAGACAGCAATCAATATATACTCTTTTCTTTACATTTTTCTTCATTAGAACTTTTGTTTGGAAGTGTATCTTGAACATTTTTTTGCTACCTACATTAAGCAATCACTCAGAGGCACAGAAGTTTTGCCAATTACCTAGTAAAATCAGCTGATAAACACTCATGAGGCAAATTACATCTGGGAAAATTCAAGTTCCCTAATTTACCAAAAGACTTCAAGAACAAAACAAAAACACTCCCCTATCCCCCAAATCAGCAGTTCTTTATATAAGAGAGGTTATATGTCCTCCTGCCCTCCAAAGAAGAGAAGAAGAAGAAAGAAAAGGAAATAATACCCCAAACCCCATCCATCCTAAGAACCAACCAACCATAAGGAGATTACAGATACATGACACTTGAATGAAGTAACTTTTGGGGGCTTTGTAATGTCATCTGAAATAGGAAATACACAGCTGCATCACAGCAGAAATACTACTTAAATATTCCTCAGAAAGAAAAAATATACTTGGTAACACAACCAAATGCTGTGATACTATCAAGCATTTTGGACCTGGGAAAGGCGTAGGCTTTCCCTTGCAGCTTCTTCACAAGCCCTTGGGTTCTTTACACAACCTCCTACCTTGTAGGGCTGCCACACCTCTCACATCCTATATAGGGGGCTGCAGGCTAGAACATTCAGATGTTTTCTTACTACTGTTGTTAACAGGAAAGTCAGCTGAGACCCTCCTTTTATCCCTTCCTTACCCTTTTTTACCTTAGTCTGCACACCTGAAGTTTAGTTTCACCACTCTTAAAAGAACTGTGTGTTTATAGCACAAATGTTTTGGTTTGTAGTAATCTAGGAAATAAACCAGACACATTGATATAAAAATCTATCTATCTTCACATTGTCAATCTGCAGGTTCAAAAGAAGTTCTGCACATATCTCCTTTACTTCTTACAGTGAAGTCTCTGCCATTAAAGATCCAAAGCAGTTCTTTTATTTTCATTTCTTTCTCCCCTTACCTCTAGCCTGAGGAAAATTTCAGAGCATTAGAATTTCAAGAGCAGAAGAACTCAGTGATTAAGAAGGAAGAATACCAGAAAGAGTACTACTAAAACAGAGATGTACAATTTTCCAATCCAGAAACTGATAGAGCAATGTAGCAAGAATGACAAGACCATTTAATTACCAAAAAAAAAAAAAAACCCAAACAAAAAACCCCAGGAACTTTTACAAGTACAACTAAAAATTTATTCTTCTCTTTCTGCATTGAAGTGAGTACATGTTTACACACAATGTGACAAAAAAAATCATCTGGATACTAAATAAGTACTAACTACGATTGCAATTGTATTTTCCTCTATAACCATTGAGAATATCAGCAGGGAAACAGAAGAAAGGGAAAAACACATAACTTTGCCTGGTATATCACCCAGTGCCTCCAGTTTTACGCATCCCCAAAACCTCACTTACAGGACACTTTTGGCAAAAGTCCCTGAACATTCTGTTTACCCCCCCCCAAAAAAAACCATTCAGTACAGTATAAAAAACAGGTCAGTGGCACTTTAATATGCTTTCAGTAACATTTGAGATACAGTGCACCCACACTGCATGCAATTCACTTTGCTGTAAGGCTGACTTAGACATAAGGCAAACATCACCTTAGCTCTCAAATATTCCATGATTAGACATCCTTAGTACACATATCTCTGTTAAATGCAAAGATGCCTTGATTCCCTTTATTGCTTTTCCTTCTGATGAAGAAAGCAATTCAGGGAGGTGGTGTGCTATACTAAACATAAACTGCAAGGCATTAAAATGTTAAAAACAAACAGCAGTGAATAAAAATAAACTGTATTCACATATCCAAAACTTATTTCCATCACTTAAATAATTTTATCTGCAAATACAAAATACATACACTTAAATATCTTTTTAAGAAATAATCATCTAAGATATCACAGATGATGATTTGCTTTTTATAATCTAACTGCCCTATCTCTGGCATAAAGATAAACCTGGACAGTGTTACTACCTAGAATGTTTTCCTATTATAATAAATTTTCTTAAATATACAGTAAATTCTCTTAAACTATTCTGACAGATAGTGCAAATAAAGACATTCTTTGGGTCACAATTTTAAAATATTACCACCAATGCTACCCTCAATTTAATATTGTTTTAGTAAATAAGTAAGAAAATATTTTAAGTGTACACATCTTTTAACATCTGTTTAGCAACACATTTTCCTCAGTTACCTTGGCTTAAAGCAGATCACAAAAAATGAATAAGCTACAATACTGCTCACCTACCCAAAAGATATGTTATATTTATACTTAAATAAATTTATTTAGAAACCTGCCTAAAAGTTCCCCATTGCTTTCCACGTATTGTTATTATCAATGGCCTACTACATCAAATCATATCAAAATATCTTTAGAGACAACAAAGCTCACTTCAGAAGCACTGCTCAGAGGCAATGAAATAATGCTTTGAGAACCTAAGCACGTTAGGCCTACAGAGATCCAAGCACATTGTAGAATACAAGAGCCTACGCTTGTTTTGGAGTCAACTACTGCTTTGCCCTAGCCAGAGACAGAAAGCTTATCTTAAATATTATCCATCAATGATGCAGCAACACAAAGCAGCCCTGTTTGCTATCTGATGTTGCTGGCTGGCTTTGCACGTTTATTTGAAGTCACTGGCACCTGATGGTTAGTTCCATTAGTGGCATTTGTTGCTGAGCCATTCACAACGATGTAATCAACCTTGTTTTCCAATTTCACGAGGCGTTGCAAGATGTCATCCAGAAGAACAGCAATTGTTCTCTTAAGATCAGCTGAAGATAATGGAAAAAACAAATTACAGACTGTTATTTACTCTGTGTGGAAAAGAACTGCCATTTCAACATATTCACATCTTAAGACTTGCTATCGTCCCTCCCACACTTTTTGGAAGATTGGTCTAGAAGTATGGAATTAAACATCTGCTTGATTTTTCTTTAATAACATTTCTTTATTATTTTAGGGAAGAGAGATACCACCATAACAGGGAACTGTGAAGGCAGCCAATGAGAATAAGAGTGTAAGAACAAAAACACTAGTTGGAACATCAGAAGTGGCTATTCAAAGGTAATATTTCAAGTATCATCCAGAAAACAGCATTGGAATACTCAGCTATGTTATCTCCTAGCCTTGGGTGCAAGAGAATTTATCTAAATACTTTCCAGCATAAAAAAATGTAGTTAATAGCTTTCCTCTAAATGACAGATTTAGCCCATACAAAAGCTGTTATTAGAAGGGATCTTACTGTTTCTTACATAAGCTATAAAGCAAGGGTAAAAAAATCTATTTACATCTTTATTGACTGAAAAATAAGAGAAAAGATAGTAAAAAAATTCTCATGTTCTGGAACACAAAACCAGTAACATCTTTCAACAAAAACTATTTATGCTGTTGCAAATTACCACCTTCTTTCAGATTTGAAAACCATTAACAAACTTACCAGGTTTTACAAGGTGTTAAGATTCCCCTCACACATGAAAACATCTACAAACTCTGTCTCTACCCCCTGCCTTTTAATCAGTTCTTAACTAAGCAGAAAGACTGGGGAGAAAGATCGAAGGCATCAAAGGGAAAAAATAGGAATAAAACACATAAAATTAAAAATTAGTAGGAAATTAACTTTCAAAAACAGAAGCACCTCTCTCTAAAATTAACTAGTTCTTGTTTAGTAATGTTAACATTGAAAAAAATAATTAAAAAAACTAAACAATTCAAGCCAGAGCAGTCTGCTGTCAATAACAGAGGGTGGGTCATGTACTCTGTAGTATCATTTTGTGCTCAACAATCTGAGGGAGGGAATTGTCAAGTTTCAATTCTGATGATCAGCAGGTAGATCAAGAGATGACTTAAGTTTATATTAAACTTCAGACAAAACCACAGAAGACAAGTCTCATTTGCAAACACACTGTAAGACTTCTAGAGCAGGGGAAAGCTGCAGTACACGAGGATTTTTGGTTTTTTTTTTAATGACAGAAAAACTTAATTAGTAAAGGAAGGAAGTCCTTGATGACAAAAAAAAAATTTAAATGGGAGGAAAAAAACAGGGAAGAAAAGATAAGGCAGTCTCTTACTGTCAGAAAAAATAGTTTTAAGAATGAAAGGATTAAAGGTTTAAACACTTTTTACTGTCCTACTCCTCTTGGGTTGCTCCTGCACATCCTGTCATCTCAGACTTGCTTCCTTCTTCCTTAGCAGCAACAAAAAGACTTCAGACACATTTTTGCTGCTTGCACTCTTACCAAATGCTTATAAAGGGCATCCTACAACTGGCAGAGCCATTTAAGGAAATCTTAAGGGGATCAAAGTTCATTAGAATACATCTTTTAATGTACTATTTTTTAAAATAAACATTTTTAGTTATCTTTTCAATATTTCAGAAGATAATAAATACTGGCAACCTATTTATCAAGTTAGGTACATATTCACAAGACAGGCAAATTGGAGATATGATGCACAAAGTATTACAGCTTGCAAGACAAGGGACCTTGTCTCTTATGGCTACTTCTAAAACAAGGGGAGATTCTGCCAAATTCATAATTGCCTTGCAGTCTCCTGACTGCAAACTCAACTAGTATATTGCTTTTTCATTGATTTTTTATGGAGAAGAAAGCTCAAGAAATAAAAGCAGGAAATTAGCAATGAGGTACTAGAAGAATCTGGAATGTTGAAGTGACTTAATATAAAACATTGTCCCTGTATCAAGCATGTGCTTATTCTTGAACAGCTGAAGATTCAGAAAAAGATACATGTGCAGCTACTTCTGTAAGCAATTGTATTCATGTATCTGAAGAGATCTAAAAAAAATTCTGGAAAGCAAAAATTTCATGCATGAAACTCGATTTTGCAACTCATCCTTATCTTCAACTTAAATGAATAAACTAAAATCAAATCAGTTATTACAGAGAGGTTTTTTTCTGCTGAAGAGCATATACTTTAAAAAAAAGAAAATTTGTAACTTTACAGTTTTCAGAAAAAGAATATATTCAAATAACTCATACAGCTTTTTTCCTCTTACCATATCCTGACATAGAGGCTCCACCACCACCATTCATTAGGTTTTTGTTTTCTTCTGCCAGTGCTTTGACATATCTTTTACTGAGATCTAATATCTGTCCACGCAACTCAGCACTGCTTTGGCGTCTTGGATACTGAAAAGTGTAGCGTAGCAACATCAAACCCCAAATGATTCCAAACACTAGTAAAAACATACTCAGTTTCTGGGACATATTTTTCCTTGAAAATGTTAGAAACATTTCTGATGAAGGCCACAGGCACGTCCTAATTTCAAGAAAAGTAACTGAATCAGGCTTTGTCAAAATATATTACATATTAAACAAAAATAATATCTCTATGAAGTGAAAAATCTTCTGTCTGGATCATCTTGAATGTATCTTCTCATGTTTTAGCTGGTCTTGATTCCTGAAATTTGTAAAGTATCATTTGGTTATTCAAAACTGCTACAGTTGTTGAGATTAAGAACAAATATCAGTTTCCAAATACAGTATTATTGCATCATCTAGCAAACAAGTTTTTTTATCTGCTTAGAGGTTCAGTTATATTTCCTTCTCACCTGTTATTTACAGGGTTTCCTCTTCCTATTTTTACTGATTTTTATTCTCCAAAAACCAAAACTTCTGTGCTTCCACAAAGCACCTTAAGTATTTTAAATACCTGATTTAAACTGACATTAAACACAAATGCATTTGAAAGAAAATGCAGTATCTAGAAAATACCTGTACAACATTTATTTCTGCACAACACTGCGATGAGTTATACACACACATCTACACACGAGATCTTGTGAAAGGAATCCCTTGATTCTTATTCTTCACTTTGAAGTACAGTGCACGTGTGAACAGACAACATGTGGAATGATGTTTCTTGGTTGGTTAGCTAGTCCAAAGTTTCATCTACTGGCTTTGTACACCATTAAGGTTTTTTTGTTTGTTTTGCTGTCTTACTATTGAATAAAGAGATAAAACCAAAATAAATCGGCACGTTGCACTTCAGCATTTTACCCTGACTTGAAAAAATGTCTTACCATAGTACCCAATTCTGATCCTTCAACAGATTAAGGCTTCAGGAGGAAAGCAAATGGTAGGGAAGCTTCAGCAGTAAAATAACAAATGTTCAGACAGGTCGAAGCAGTTTAAGCCACACATCTTCAGGAATCTCTGTACTGGGAAAAAAAAAAAAATATTTAAAGATTAAAAGTGAAGATATCTTCATTTACCTGAGGAGTAGTTGCAGTGAAGGCTTCAAGCTACATGCTTTTAAAACAGAATTACATTTTCAAAACTAACTTCAGGCAATTGTTAGGGAAGAACATAGAATTACTCTCATTTTATTATGAACACATGCATTTGAATGTCCAGTAACTGACTTCAACATACTTTTAAAAGAAAGCTTGGTAAGAACCTCATTCAGCATCTTCTAAGACAGTGACAACAGATGTTCTGGATTCATATATGTATACGCATGTGTATTTATATAGGCATTTGTCGCCCTGATTCTTTCAGNTTGGTAAGAACCTCATTCAGAATCTTCTTTTATAAGACAGTGACAACAGATGTTCTGGATTCATCATATATGTATATGCACATATATATTTATATAGGCATCATTCTCCTACTAATTTTTACCCCTCAAACAGATCCCACATCTTTAGGCTCTTTCCATGTGTATACCTCATATTCCTCATTTTTCATCTATCTCTGACACTAATCCAATTGTTCGATACTTTCTTAAAAGAGAATTTCTATTATTTAACATTGTCCAGATAAAGCTACTCATTTTACACCACAGTTACATTTTTCCTCACTATCCCCAGTTCTTCCCCACACACCACCCAACACCAGCACTTTTTAGACTGAAATTACACACGCTATAGGGTTCCTTCTGTAGCGGCACTAGCGCCTCGGTTTGTATCAGCATATTGAGACCGAGTTTCTCGTGTTGCTGAGCCCTCATCCAGAGCCAGCTGTGCCTGCACAGCCCTTCTCACCCCTCCACTGACGGGTTCCATGGGCCCTGCGCCGACAGCGCGCTGTCCCTGCCAGCACACGGGTCACTGCCAGCAGGGCGCCGAGCCCGCCTTGTCGCGTACCCTTCACCTTCACCCCTCAGATAATCCTCTCCACAGGCCAGCCAGCGTGCCTCATTCAAGTGGCAAATTTTTGAAGTGCTCTAAAATCAACACGCATATCTAAATTATTCTGGAAATGATTAACCCAAGGCAGGGGCGACATTAGGACTTGGACACCAAGGTTGCGGTAAAGTAACAACCAGTTGTGTGTAAAATGTTGCCCCATGACAGCCACTGCCAGGACATAAACTCTTACCTGTGCACTAATGCAAGTAGCAATCCTAAATCACTGAATGAAGAACAGCTCTCCCTCCACTGTGGGGTATGACCATGCACAAGGACAGACAGCCAACATGCAGTAATTTGAACTCCCACTGTAAATACAGTGGGATGTACTTTGTGCAAGGAATGTGCTCATCCCCCCCAAAACTGTTTAAAGATACTAATTTGTCTTAAGTCCATAAAATAAGAGGGAAGACAATAAAAACTTACATTCCATAGCATGAATATCTGGAATTGTGTGGTTTAAGATTCCCTGAAACAGATCTTCCCTAAACCTGCAATAACCAAAACTTCTTTTCCCAAGCTCTTTGCCAAATCCATGGCTCTGCACTCAGACTTTAAAGAAAAAACTGCACCCACATCATTATGGATCTACATAATCTCTGAACAGTATCAAATATGATGGAAAACATTATGAAGTCCAGGAGAAGAGTATTCATGTGATGGCTCAGAAGATCAAACAGTATCTCTCAAGAAGAGACCATAAGTTTCAAACCCCATTCCCAAAAGTCTCTACTTCTATCAAAAAAGAAAAAAAAAAAAAAGACTGAAAAGAACAGATAGCTTTTGCAAAACTTAAATTTAGTTCACCTCTCCACAGAGCTCCAGCCATATCTCATCCTGAAGCATTTAGACAATATCACTACAGTCCTTTGGAGTAGAAATAACTCTGCCATCACACTGTAAATAAGACCACAAGCCAGGATAAGAGGTCTAGCCAAGAGGAACAGATTGAATAAACTCCTGCCAAGCAGCAGCAGGAATTGCAGACTGGGCCATTGCCATGTATATCTGATTCACAGTGCACATGCTGACTGCTGAAACTAATGGAAATCAAGGGCTTAACCTGCTGGGAAATTGCATAACACCCACATACTGACAAGAGGCAAAGGAACTGGGAGCAAGGTATACCAAAATGAAGGGAACTATTTGTACTTGCCACTTTCCCTACAAATTTTTAAAGGCCATTCCCACTTCATGAATTCCAGTGTAATCTCAAACTTTTGGAGATTTGGTCTCCCCTTTCCCCCCCACCTGAAGTGCATGCACTTCTAGTGACTTGTAAGACCATAAGACACTCCCTGCAACAGCCTTGGGGTTAAAAAAAAAAAAGCTTATTAGGAAGGAAAAAGCACAGTAAAATGGATGGACTGGAATATTCTTGCACCTCTTGTTGCCCTGAAGGGTCAGCACTTCTCTACATGAACATTATAGTTTCAACAAAACTTGGACTCTGACTGGACCTTTGTTCTCAGTAATTTAGAGGTAGCACCCCCTAAGATAACAGCACACATGAAAGAAGGTGCACTGCCTCTCGTGATCTTTATTCTCTCAAAGCACACAATATGCTAATTTGGAAATCCTCCTTGAGCAGGAAAAAAAGGAAGCTGCAACTTCCTTCTTCACACTGATTTATCCTGGATAGAAATGCTGGCAAACCACTCTCCCAACTGCAGCTGAAGGACATTTGTGGCAAAGGCAAAGCACTGCAGAAAGCAAGAGGAAAAAAGGGTGCATCAGAGCTACACCTTATTGCAATTCCTACCATCTCTAATCATGGAGACTGAGACAAAATGAAGACAACCATTAAGGTGAAGGTGTACAACCACAATAAAATCTGAAACAACATAATCTGAAAAGGGAAAGAAAAGAAACAAAATCCCAAAACAACAAACCCAAAACAAAACAAAATATTCAACAAAACAAATCCAAATCAAACAAAATCCCTGAGTAGACTGCAGGCAAAATGGCAATCCAAGAGTCCATGAAGAAGAGATGTCTTCCAGATAATCCTTTCAATATGCAGCCTAAGGTAACAGATTCAAGTACCAGTTTCCACAAGTACTTTAAATCAGCATAGTACTTTAAATCAGCATACACATTTAAATTATTCTGAAAGTTACAAGCCCAAGCCAGGAGCAACATTAGAACTTGGAGCTACAACCAATTCCTGAATGAGAATCTGACACTAGGTTTCCCTTTCACAGGCATAAAAAGAACTTGGTTTTCTTCACTGTTGCCACTCCTGATTGCCTAAGAAAAGTACTGCCAAAACCTACCAATACAAACTGATACAACTTTGTCCAGTGGCACCACAATACTGACATCCATCCGGCAACAAAAACAAGGAACAAAGGCACTCATCCACTCCAAAATAAAATCATGTCTCTGTCCTGTATACCTGCATTTCAAAATCAGTCATATATAAATTACATTACTGACTGCGTGAAACAGAAGGAGCAAAAGTAAAAGAAAGAGCTACAGAAAATGCATCATACGTTCCATAATAAAGCAAAGTTATACTTAACTACTACTTAACTAGCATCAGACTTCAGTTTGAATACTGACTCTTCTCTATGGAAACCAGCCCATACTTGCAAAACATCCTTCTTGAATTTTGTTGCAAAGTCTTCCTCAGATTCTGCTTTACTCATTCCCAGAAAACCAAGAGATTATATTAACATAAAACACAAAAATGAAAAGGTCTGTAACTCAAAGGAATGCCTCATACATGCTCTGAAACAACCTCAGGTTATCAGGAAAACAAGGCATACCTAAATCCTTAAAAGTTTATTGCACCTTTCAGCACTGCCACTTGTGCCAGTCAATTGGCTCATGAAAGACTGGCAGATATTCATCATCATTTTTCTAACCTGCCCAAGAGACTTCAGCCTTCCTAAACCATTAGAAATGGTTGCAGGGAAAATTTAAACCTGTCCTGTAAGGATGATTTGTGTACCTTCTAGTTCTGAAAAATGTACAGGACAGATGACAGAAATTATTTGTAGGAGAAAAAGAAAGCAGCTGGTCCATCAGGTATTCTTTGTAGTTATTAATAAGCACTTAAGATGCAAAGAATACAGAAAACCAAAGCCAGAGAGAAACCACTTTGATTCAAAGATCAAAAATACCTTTAAGAAAAAAGTCAAGAAAAATGCAGTGAAAAGAATATTGTTAACATACAATAAAGTCACCTCTTTGGTCACATATTTTGGAAGACAGAATCTCAAATACTAAGGCAGTAGTTCCTCAGTGATACCCTAGAGACCTGTCTAGGTCTCTAATGAACTCATATACTAGGAAAGTAGGCTTTAGGAGGGAATTTTCCTCAATCTATTACTTACTACCACGATATTTATCTGTTCCTTTCTTTCAAATATGATCAACCACAACATGACACTGTTCAAGAGCAGGTCTGGCTTTGCAACCAGATATTAACTGCAAAGAAGAAGTGATCTATCAAGATAAAGCTTTAAAAAAAGCCACTTACAGTCATAAATGACTCTTCCAATTAGAGAGGAAGTGGAAAAAAATTTTGTAATAGAATAGACAGCAGACAGAAATCAGGACAGTACAAATAAAAGCTGACATTAATAATTACTATAAAATAATTGTACAGTACAAAATTGGAATTTATTACCATCTCAGTGGGAGCACAAAAAGTTTATGTAATTATTAAATTAACATACTAAAATTACATCTGTACAAGAAATTACTATTAAATTCATAGCAACAAGCATTCCTGAGTACAGAGAGGGTACTGTATGAGTAAACAATAAACTGCCTGTAAATATGCAGAATGATATCTCATTGCAATAGCCAACAAATATGTCAGGAAGACAAGAATCACTGGGCATTACAGAATACCAGGAAAAAAATTTCAACAGTAGCATCAAGCTCCCTTCTAGTATTTTCCTCTTTTTGCATCTATTTACAGAGAGCACCCTCTGGCCCATTTACCTCTGTGACCTCCAAAGTATTTTGTTTTCTAATTTTCCAACAGAAAACTTTGAGCATCATTCAGCTGACAGGAATCAATTGTGCTGACCATTCTGAGAGTAGACAGGCTGGTTCTACATTATTTGGAAAACCCTCAGTCACTTCTATGAAAGTGGGAAGCCTGAAGAATGACTGACACACACCAAAACAGCACAGAACATATTCACTAGCCAATTAATTTTAGAAGATTGAGACAACGAAATAAGCACCTAGAAGCTCAGGAGCTCCCATGCTGACACTTTTTGGAATGCCAAAAATGACGTTTGTATTCTGGTAATTTGCAGTCTTAGATGGCTATTGGTTTGGCAGTAGGTGAAAAATCTGCATGAGCCACAGCTGGCAAAGAGGTGCCCAAAGAAGTGAAGTGTTTACACAGAGCTCTGATTAAAACTGGTGCATAAGGAAGAACCACATTCCTGATATTTTTATGAGTACTCAAGTTCTTTCTCCAGGCAGCAACTGACAGAACAAGAGGGCACAGTCTCAAGTTGCACCAAGGGAAATATAGGTTGAATATTAGGAAAAATTTTTTTGCTGAAAGAGTGATGGAGTACTGGAATTGTCTGCCCAGGGATGTGGTGGTGTCACCATCCTTGGATGTGCTTTAAAAAAGACTGGATGTGGCTCTCAGTGCCATGGTTTAGTCGAGGTGTTAGGGCATGGCTTGGACTTGACGATCTTGAAGGTCTCTTCCAACCTAGTGATTCTGTGATTCTGTGATTCTTGAGAAGATGCCAATGAAACTAGAGACTTGTACTAGCACATCCATCCTGGTGACTGCTGCAGACCAATGCCATCCTTTGGTTCCCAGGTTCACTGAGACAGCTGCACAGCACCATAAAAGAGCAGGATATTCTACTCAGAACCAACCATTAACAGCAATGCCAGTTCCCAGACAAGTGAAACCACATTTAGCTCTCTTGACAAAATTTACTCTCAGCACTTCAAGTATTCCTATTATTGCTGCTGTAAAATTTGGTCAACAGAAAAACATCACAGCAGAGAGGGAAAAGAGGATCTGTACTGACAAAATCTCAGCACTGCCTGACACAACAGAGCCCACCAAAATGTGCTGATGAAACTCAAGGGTCTTTCCAGACTGCATCACAGATGAGAAGATAGAAGAGACCATTTGCATTAATAGCTGCTAGACTCAAGTGGAAATATCAGTACTATAAAATGTGCTGCTACCTTAAGAACAGGTAAGGAGGCATACTCCTGGGCAAAAAAAGGCTGCAATATCACTACGATGGCTGCTGGGTGCAGGTTTTAGCAGTTCTGTACCACTTTCAGAGCATGCTGCCAAAGAAGTCTGCCTTTGTGTTTTTTCCAGGACATCTATCTTTATACCTTCTCCTGCAGCATGTATTCCTTCATTCCCTGCTTCTACACACCCAAGACTTGCAATTACCTTGGCACACTGAAAAAAATAATATCCTTTTGCCTTATTGCTAGCTGCCTTTGGGGGAACCTTTAATGAATATTGCAAGTGAAAGAAACGTGAGGTTTAAGGGAATAGCAAAAATGGGTAACTACTAAAAATACCACTTCTTCTACAAAGAAGAAAATCTTGTGTGCTCCCAACAGTTCCTGTCTCTCAACACAGCCAAAGGATATATGGGCCAACAACAGTCACAGCTCATCCACCAGACACAGTGTTGCTGCTGACGAGCTGCTGGGACTACCTCAAACATATCTTAAACCAGGAACGGTTTTACCTCCTACAGGCTTCTAAGAACAGCACCAATTTGTCTTGCAGATGAACTTCGAGTTGAGAGCACAAACATATTGCTTTCGACTTGAAAACCCACACAGGAAGCTTACAGTGGCTCTGGTATAAAATTACCTGAGAGCCCAAACATTAGACTACCTTTTGTCAGTATTTTAGAAATATCAGAGAGCTGTTTCTATTTAAATACACGCATTCCTATTTTAATTATTTTTGGTTTGCATTTTCTACCAATAATTATATTCATTTTGCATTGTGTCTAAGTCTCCTGAAGTACCTTAAAGTATTTTTTTTCAACACCTTCCCCCTTTATTTTGCCTACTACTGCCAATGAATGCTTTTAAAATAAACCAACCATTTAAAAACAGAAATTCTTTGTTCCTTGCCTGTGGGCAGTCAGCCAAGATTCAAGATTTTGAGAGGGGAAATGGCTTGGCAAGGCTTGTGAAGAAAATTAAAGCAAGCAGATATCAATAGGGACAGTATATCCATAGGGACAGTATATCAATAGGGACAGTATGCTACACTTGCTGAACTTCCCCTCCTCCCACTGGGTCCATCTGGGCCCCAAAACATTTCTACATCTCTGTATCAGATTCTCAAAAATAATGAAAAAAAAAAAAAAAATCTCAGCTTCTTTTTGCCTGGGACACTTTTCTCTATTTTCTCTTCATGCTTTATTGCCACTATTCAGGTCAGGACCCTTGCTCCTTGGTAAGAGTCACTTATGACAGAGCACAAGGCACTTTCTTGGCTTCTCATTTCCCAGTAACACTACCACCATTTATAAATTGCAGGCTATGACAAGTACTCCCATAGTATTCCCTTGAGAAATTTCACAGCTGTCTTTGTATCACGCTGTCCAAAGCTCCTGAGACTCTAAAACTTCCCCCTGAGATGATAATGTTTAGCTAATTTTGACTAGTTTTACAGAGAGTCAAGCTTACAAGACAACACACGTAGGTCACTGGTAAGAGAGGGACTGTCACTGAACTTTTAAAGGGACCTGGAAGGAAGGCAGGTGTCATTAAAGAGAATAAAGAGGGGAGGGGAGGAGGGAGACAGCTAACAAAGTGACAGCTGCAATGGGGGAGAGATTGCCACTGCTCACAAATGTACACACAGCTCTCCACACAAACACTATTCCTACAGAAGGCAACAATAAAAGGACTTGTTTCACTGGGGAGAGAGGAAGAATTTAACTTGTCTGGTTTTCTTTCAAGCAACCTATACAATTCAAACTGCATATGAATTTGTCCACCAAAATTGTGTTTCTACGGGAAAACTGCAATACAGACAAGGTTTTAGATTCATGCTCCCTCCCAGTAGGCTGACCCAGGTGAGGATTTCAGAAAAATAACACTGGAGGAAATATTAAAGACAAGTGATTTCTTCTACATCTTTTCTTCTACAATCTTATTTCTAGATTGACTTGTCACCTCAATGTAGCATAATAATGGATTATGGCAGACATTAGTTAACTTTAGCACCTCAGTGGTGTGCACTGAAAATACTTTATTCTGAACATTAAGGAAAAGGTACCCAGAAATTTAACTGGATTATTTACATCATGGTAGCCTCCTATTTCTTTAGTATTACTGAAGAAAACCAATTTAATTGGAATAAGTTTTACATTCCCTTGTCTAGGCCATTCAGTACCCATTCAGTTCTGAGCAATCCAAAACTAATCTTCTAAATTACATAGGCAGATGCTAATATACCTGTTTTTGGTAAGGTTTGTAAAGTTGGGTTTTTTTGTAAACCATAGAAGAAAATATAAGAGGCTGTTATTAATAATGCTCAGCTGAAAAAACCCAGCTCATAAAATGGCATGAATTATCAATCACAGGTGAAAGAGGTTGTTAAAAAAGAAATAGCATATAAAGTACATTTTAGCAGTAAACTTGTACTAGGAAAGACACATTCCTTTGAGTGACTGAGCCTCACAGATTTTTGACAGCTACTGGAAAATGGCTATTTTTGACACTTACTAATCTTCAGATACACTGACTACACAGCTGACAATTTTAGGTGACAGCATGCATTTATCCTACTTACAGTTTAAGCAAGGCAAGAACTAGTCCCCTTTACTATTCTCAGAAAATGTACAAGTGATCACGAACTCCAGGGGAAATATCTTACATTTAGCAGCTGAATGACATCCAATCCCCAAGATACATCACAATTTGAGATTAGCAGATACCAATGCCTCCTTCAAGGAGATAACCAAAAGGAGAAAAGCAGATGCCACAAAAGCTTTAAAAAGAAAAAGCTGGGGTGGAGGAGGGGGAGGAAAGGAAGTACCTTTATTTCCAGCTGTAAAAAACTTTAGGAAAAGGACCAAAGGAATTCCAGCATAATTGCTTAATTCTCTGGAGCTCTCCAGTACCTATTAAACAGCTAGGTATTTTAACACCTAAAATAACAAGAAGAGGCCAGAGTAACTTAGATTTTATACACACAGGTATCTGCAGTCAAAACAGGAACAAAGATAACAATAAATTTCTACATTAGGTCTAAAACCACAGTCACACTGCTTGGGACACTACAATCTAATATTATCTTCATATTCTCTCCTTCCTCTGATATTCTCATGAGAGTAAAGCAGCAATTCATTACGTTTGTTCCAAAATCAACGCTACGTTACAGTTAGGACAAATCACATGCACACTAGGATGCACATCATGTTCATATTCTGCGGCTTCTCTTAAAAAAAAAAGTTGCAATTCCAACAAAGATCGCTTTTCACGGTGAAAAAACACATCCCTCTGACCCCAGTTCACCCACTGAGGGGGCAAAACAACAATAAAAAAAAAAAAAACCACAAAACAGCAACCAAAAAGCCCTAGTTAACCCAATCTGAACCGCCCAAAGGAAACTCCACATCATGTCACAGCATTGAACAAAAATTCTCTCTGCTTGTTTTGTGGCACACAAACACAGAAATTACACTCCACTCTAGTTGTCAGTATCTTTTAGATGACAAGAGACATAAAAGAGAATTTACAGGATGCTCCCATGTTAGGTTAGGGAACTGAAGAGAGAGTTTATTAATAATGAATGATGAACAGAGGTACTGAAATAAGGTAGAGGTAATAGTACGTTATACATCTTTACCAAAACAAACTTAATCGAAGATCAGTGCAGTCAAAACATCATCAGATGTTACAAATAAAAGCTATTTTATAATATTGTGAGAAGGAAGTGTTATTCTGCAACTCTTGTCGTCAGGAAATTCCATATATAATACTCTCCTAAAACTGAATGTTTCAACTTTTGCAGACTTCATTCACTATTACTTTTCTCTATTTCTTCAACAGTACTAACGAGACCAATTTCAGTGAAATATTCACCCGTTTGCTTTGGCGTTTTTCATGCAGACTTACTAGCGCCTGAAGATCGCTTAACCTGACATTGTCGAGGATCCTGCCTTTGCCTGAATAAGAATTTATTTTTTTCCTTTCTGCGAGTTCCATCACATCCCTGTAATCAATGCCGTGCCTCTTTGGAAGTTACGTCCTTCCAGCAGAAGACACCGATCTTGCAGAGTCACTGCAGTCACAGCCGAAGACTGGAACACCACTGCTAACGGTGAAGGAAACCAGCAAACCCTCGTTTGCTCCATCGCTTCCTCCCCCCCAAGGACACTGCACCACAGCCCCGGGACACGGATCGAGGGAACCCCGACCCCAGCACCACTCACCGCGCCGCGCTGCTCGGCGGGGCCCGCGCTGGCACCGCCGCCCCGGAGCCGCGCTGGCACCGGCACCCTCCGGGAAGGAAGCCGAAGGAAAGCGAGCCGGTTCCGCAGCTCCCGAAGGAGGGGCGGACCAGCGCGGCCGCTCAGGCGCGGTGCGCACCCGCGCGTGCGGGAGAGCCGCAGCCACCCTGCGCCATCCCGGTGCCGCCCGAGCGTGCAGCCACTCTCAGACCGTGAAAACACACACGGACGGAGAGACGGACGGACGGACAGGACCCCCCCACACGCTATCGCCGCCCCAGCCCGGAGCGCGGCC
>VYXF01009377.1:422922-460983 GCA_013397295.1 Polioptila caerulea
GGGGGCAGCACAGCTTGACTCTAAAATGGCTCCTTCAGGCGCCCGGGGCTAGCCTGGGCCGTGGGTGACGACCCGCGTCCCTCTCCGCTGCCCCCGTCTCTCCCTCACCCGCTCCCTGCTCCCATCGCCCCGCCGGGCTGCGGGCGCCGGGTCCCGGTGCTGCGGCCCGGCCCCCGCCCGGCCAGCGCAGACCGATCCTGTGCAGACGGCGCTGCTGTAGCCCCGGGGTTCCTCTCCGCTGCTCTGTTTCATTCCCGCGGTCCCGAGCCGCCTGATTGCCGCCGGGCCCGGGGGTCGCTGTCCTGCCCGTTCCCGCTGCCCGGCCGCGGCCGGGCCGCCGAGGCCTTCTCCCGCCCGAAAGAGGAGGGACCCCGCGTCCTTTGTGCGAGGTGCGCGGTCTCTCCCGGCTCAGGAGCTGCCTCGGGCCGGGCCCCCTCCGGCCACTGGGGAGGTCCGGCCGTCGGTATTAAACCATTGAAAGTCATCGATCGTGCAGCTGAAGGCTTCGAACGAGTGCTGTGGCTTTGTAACCTCGTTAGGCCTGTGTCTTCCCTCTGATGGCTGTGGGTTTTCATGTACACGTGTGGCAGGTCCCTTCCATTTTCAGTGTTTTTGTGGTTTTGTTTTTGTTTTGTTTTGGTTTTTTTTTTTTAGTGAGGATCAAGGCAACCAGGAATTAGAAGCTGCTTGAAACAGGAAGGAAATGTGTGCTCCTCCATCGCAATATACTTTTTTTTTTTTTTTTTCTTTCAATTTTGCAGAGCTTTTCTTTTGGTGTGTTCTTATAAGAGATCCTTAAGAGGACCACCTGAGCATCCTCTTGGTGACTCTCTCTGATGATCCAGTGACAGCAGCCTTGCAGTTACATAGTTACAGTCTGGGCAAACAAGCAATAAAATCTTGGAAGAACGGCATTGCTATCCAAAAATTACTTTTACACGACTATTGTTGCCATTTTTGTGGTGATTAAAAAAAAAAAAAATCCATGAGGTGCAAGTTCTTTACCTAGCCGTGCAATAACTGCTGCTGCTGCTTCCTCGAGTGAGGTAAACAAAAACCTGCTCTTGTGTCGATTGCTTGGACAAAAGACGGCTGTGTGGCTAAGCAATATTGGGGTAAATAAACAGATCTCTGAAGGGGAAACAACTAAGTTTCAGAAACTTGAGCAATGAGTGTGCATGATTGTTTTTTCTCTTTTTTTAAGATGACGTTAGTCTCCCATTTTACAGTCAAGATTTATCTCTTTAGGGATTATTTTCTTGTCTTTATTCCCAGTATGGGTTATTGTTAGGAAAGAAATTAGGTTAATTGTCAGGACATTGGTATTGGGGCCCTTTGATGGATCTGTTGTTTATGTTACCAAGCTGTTACAGCTCTGTACTCTCAGTATTTCTGCACACCACCTCCTGCCAAATGTAGAAATAAAATGTTTTGAGAGTACATGAAGTCTGCAAAGTCCTACAGTAGCAGTTTCTGTGGCTTCTGCTTATCAGTTGTTCCTTTGGGTTTTTTTTGTGATGAAAAATTTACCTGTTGGGAAGAACTGCTGTGTTGAGTCTTCATTTGGAAACTTTTGTTTTTGCTCCCTACACTGAAATTTCTCAATCAGTGAGGCATAACTGAGCATAATGGCAGGTACTTGATTGATTTCTAGTCGAGGGTTTTGTGGTTCTACTGAAAAACATTTGTAAGCCTTCTTTTTTTCTTCTTCAGTAATACTGCTTTGTTGTGATGATACTAAAATTCTTGAAATAAGAAATTCTATTTCAGACTAATGTTTTGCATTTCATTTCCACTGAAAGTGCTCACAGGCATAAAATTAAGCACGTGTAACTTTGAGGCTGTAGTGGACAGGACTCTGTCAGGCACTGCATGTCCTGATGCTTCAGTTTGCCACATCCAGGCACGGAGAGTAAAGCAGAAGTTTTCATTGGGAGAAAGAACTGCAGGAACTGAAGGAAAGCTTGTAAAGAACCTGTTTTTGTGGAAATTGGCACAAATAAGAATTCTGAGTACCCTTTCAATTCTTCCACCCCCTGTCAGTTTAAACGCTCATTAGTGTGATGTGCTTTTAAAAACTGAGTGCCAAAGGAGTAAAGGGTGTTTTAAGTTTAATTTAAGGCCTTTTATATTTCATCTGTGTAGATGCATATTGTCCCAAAAGCACTTCAGTGAGAGTTGAGTATGAGCAGAATTTTTTTAAATGCCACTTTTGTCAGCAGTAAGATACTGTATGTGCATTGCCTCTAATTTATGATTTTTAAATCATATTAACTTAAGAGGAAATTAATAATTAGGGAAATAACTTTCCAATGAAATTACTTAGTTTGCACTCTTTAAAACTTACATTTCTAAAGTATTGGGTGAAATAATTGTAGAGCTTTTCCTTCTTGAACTCAGTCCTTTATTGACTTTTTTTTTTAAGCAAATGTTAATCAAATATGCCCGGACTAATCAACATCTGCTCTGTTTTTGTGTCATTTTGTTTCAACTTAAGCAAGTTCTCTATTAAGAATGTGGCTGGTTGAACAGAAGAAAGTCCCCTCCTCAAGCATGATGATTTAATGGAAAGAAATCGACAGAAGAATTAAAAATATAGCAGATGTGCTAGAGTTAGTTTTATGGACATTTAGAATTTAAAAAAAAAATTAAATTGTGCTGCTTATCCAGTGACTTGGTTTTGCAAACGTCAAAGTACTGTATCACTGTTGAATGCTTTTTCTGAGCAGATTAGACAAATGAGGCTTTTTCTATCTTTTATTTCTGTCAGATGGCAAGCAACTCTTACTTATTTTCATATTTTTTGTTTCTTTTTATAGGCTATTGTTTATTTTGTGTTCAATCTGTGGTGCAACTTTAGATGTTTCCCAGAGCAGTGAGCAAAAGGGAGTCTGAACAAACCTGCACTTCAGTAGCTCCGCTTGAAACTTTGATCAGTTTTTTTCTTTTGAGCTTCTGGTAACATTTGATTTCTGCAATCATAACAGTTTAGTAGTTTTCTGCAAGCATTATTGTGTTGTTTGTCTGAATAGGCAAAACCTTTTGTCAGAACAAAGGTAAAATTCCATTTTACAACTCTATATTGATTGTCTTCACTCTAGTGATCCTGCTCTATGCAGGATCTTGCTGTGAGATAAGTAGTATAATCTAATAAAAGACTTCAAGAAATGTATGATTTTGCACTTGGCCCATCTTGTTGAAGTATGCATATTTCATAGGTACACAAGTTGCTTTTGGGTTAGTTTAGCTGTGAAAGTGCCTTATGTTTGCTTCAGGAAGTTTGGATGCAAAATAACTACAAATACATATGGATGTACCTAACTGATCAACTTTAAGATAATTTCTTTGGTAAAAAATCCCCAACTGTGTCAGGGTCGGGCTTGCTTAGCTATTGTATTCCATTCCATCTCTCCTGCAGTGGCAGTCTGCCACCTGTATGGAAAGGAGGGAATGTTGCTTCCCACACCTTTTCAGACACAAGCACAATGGACTGCTAATGCTCAGAGCTTGGAGAGGGCTGTGATCACCCTGCAGTGTGTAATGACCAGTGTGGGAGAGTTTCTCTGGAAGCCTAGTTTGTATTTTTTGTTGTTTTAATCAAGCTTAATAAATTGTGCATTGTTCTGGACCTTGTCATCTGGGAAGACTGCTCCTTTTGAACACAAATTCTTCTTACTGTCTTCCACATGTGGTAGAGGAATGACTACAGAACCCTCCCTGAAGAGGTGTATTTTCAAGCCTCAGTGAGAAGATTAGCTTGTAATTTCAAAAAGTTTATTGCTGAAGCTTTTTTTTTCATAAGTGGGATCATTGGGAAATACTTAAAGTTTGCTTATGTTAGTAACTTTTAAAATACCCATGTCTTCAAGGTAACAACTTATGGGGTGCTTTTTATACAGGAGCTTATTACGTGTACTATTGTAATATTTATAGAAGAGTAGCTAATTAAAGGATCCATTTTATTTGCTAGTTAAGGGATCTGTTTTATTTTTAGTATAGTGACAAATCACAGTATGAAGCAAAAAGGATTTAGCTTCTCTTGTGAGTTTCAAGGAAAGTTGGTAGATTCCTGCCAAAACGTAATCTTATCCTCATAAGTGAGATGTCACTAGCTTAACAGTTTTATCCAGCAAATGTGGGCTGCTGCTAAATTCATGTTTCTTTTTTGACTGCTTATATTTTTCTGTCCCCTTTTAATAGAGTTTGACTTTGTTTTGTTTTTTGTTTTTTTTTTTTTAGTTTTGGTAGGAGTTTTTAACAGGATTTTTGGAAATGGTATTGCTAGACCACTTGTCTTGTCCTTTTTTATCACCCCAGGTCAAATGAATTTCACCTGAAATTTCTGTGTGATTTAATGTTTGGGTTGGTTTGTTTTTGTTTTTTTATTTCCCATACTTTGCTATAGAAAGTTTAAATTAAATTTACATCATTATTTTTAGTGAGCATCTTGCTCTAAATTTTGATAGTCTTTCAGTCATACTCTGAAATTGTAAGGTGAGAGTTAAGGTAAGGCATGACAAGTTCAGGACAGAAGGGTTGTGTGAAAGGATGGGGGGTTTGGTTGGTTTGGTGGGGGGTTTGGTTGGTTGGTCAGCTGGTTTTGGTTCCCCCCCATGTTCTTTATCATACCTTCTCTTGATGGGTGGAAAATGCAAAGAATACTTCTTCAAGACTTCTGCAATTCTCCTCTGTGTCAAAGTGTTTTAAATGCTTTGAAAATAGTAATTACATTGGAAAGTAGAATTGATTTGGAAAAATGCAAGGAATTAAAGTGGTAGATAGAACTTTTGGATCAGTTAAACAGTTTTACCAGTATGGATGTAACAGTATGGGTGAAATACGTGGACTGACTGATGCCTGGCTCAGATGGGTCATCTGAAGTTGATTGTTGTTGAGTGTCTGGGTCTGTATGACCGTGGAGTAATGGGGGAGGAGGAGGGATCCTTTCCATATCCCTTTGGTTTCTTACTCTTCCTGGGATGAAAGAAGGTAACAAGGATTAAAACTATTCCTCAGTGCTCTCTTTAAATGCTTCTAGCTGTGCATTTTATCCAGAGAATCAGTAACTGAAGCAGCAAACCTTAGATTTTGTGTTTGTCTACGATTTTGGCTCTAAATTCCAATTTTTGGTGAATCATTAGTCCCATTTCTTGGTGTGTATTTGAGGGAACCACTACATCTTACTCTGAAGAGTAACACACTGTTAAACAGTTAACAGTTACACACTGTTAAACTGAGTTGGTTTTTTTTGTAGTTAATATTGGGGGGAGGTGGGGGGGAAGATGTGTGCTTTTTGTTTGGCTGGGCTGATTTTTTTGGTGTTTTGGCGAGAGGTGTTTTCTGGGAAAAGTGTTACTGGCAGATGCAGGATTTGTTTTGAAAGGGAATTCTGATCTGAAGAATTTTACAAAGCTCTATTTCTTTTCTTGCAGGCTCTAGTGACAGCAAATCTGGGTAGTTTGACATGGGGATAGTGAATTATCTGCCTACAAATTTGTAAGGGTGAAAGTAGTGATGGACAGCTGCATAATGAAGCCCAAGGCATTAAGATAGGTACTGCTTTGTAGGAAGCTGGTGGGATGAGGAGCTGAGTTTAAGCTGAGTCTCATCTGTAACCCTTAAATAACTGAGGATCTTTAGAACAGAAAAACAAGAAATTGCTGAGGATCCAAAGTGCAATTTTAGTCCTTTCTCTCCTACACAATATTTAGTTTCTGTAGTAAGAACAGAAGAATGAGAATGCACAGGTTGCTTTAAGACTGGTACAAAACTGAGGGATTTTAGTGGGGTAATAGAGTTGTCAGGGTTCTTACGTTCAAGCTGAATGAAAGAATGTTGAATAGTTTGTCATACGTATTGCAGAATGAATATAAATAGTTCATGAAGAACAATTGGATTGGTCTGTGGTGTAGACTAACATACAGCTTGCTAATTGTTTAATTGTAGTGGGAAATAGAGGAGGAAAATTCTTTAAAATCTCTTTGTAACTCCATGAAGCTGTGAATCCCTTTATCCCTGCTATAGTCTTGCTGATATAAATATTACTAGGCACTTTTTCAGCATCATCCTTAAGTTCTTAAACTTTTGCAGGTTGTGATTCCCTTGGTCTCCTTTAGAAGTATCATAGGAGTTGTAACTATGTTGTATCAGAAGATGAGATGTAATTGCTTGCCAGTGACAATGTGCAACTGCTATCAGGCTGTCTCTCTTCAGCTGCAGTTTACATCTACACTTACTTAGTTGAGGAAGTTTGAAATCTCCAAGAATTGACATGATCCCCTTTGTCACTACAGTTTTCTAGTTGTATATTTGTGAATACAGCCCCTAAGGGTCAGATACTTCCAAAAGGACTTAACCTGTATGAAATTATGTAATATTTCCTTTTGTCAACTTTATACAGATTTGGTGTCACAGCTGATATTATTAAAGACTGTATGGGTGGTATGGTAAGATACCTCAGTTGAATAGCTAAGAACACTTGGCTGACTTCTCCATTGTATGGGAGCAATTGGGTCCATGGTATTTTTGACACCTCCCAACACTTGTAGATTGTGCGGGTTCAGGGGGAGGGATGAGAGGTTGCCTTTGTTCAAGTTTCCAGAGTTCTTGTTCAAGGATTGATCTTTCAGAGGTAAAAAATATGCACTCCTTATGAAGGAGTGTCTGAGGAGGGTGAATTATTTGTCTTTTTATTGAAAGGTGTTTTCTAAATCTGATGTCACTTTGAATGTTTTTCTTTATTACTGATCATTTTCACTAGGATGAGAAATACAGATAGTTCCCAGAGAAACTGGCAATTGTTGCAAGGGATGAGTTATAAAGAGAAGAATTTAGGAGGCTGTCAAACACTGGAGAGTACAAAGGCAGAGATGAGGTGATAAAAAAATCATGTTAGTGGTTATAAGAGAAATTTTTCTTTATTGCAAACAGTGGATTTCAAATGTCAAAACATCAAATTTGTAATATTTAAAGGCATGTACATAGTTTATTTTGGTGAAGTCGTGTAGGTAGCTCAGTACATCGCCATGTTCATAAGGGTAACCTGTTATGCAGCCCTGATCACAGGATCCACCTGTCACAGCCAAGCTTTGAATTTTGCCTTCATTGTTGAAGTTGGGTAGGCCTGTTATCCTAGTAGGTGACATTCTCCACGAGTCCTTTGTCCTTTTTGTTGAGATAAAGGGGAATGGTAGTGTGGCTGTAATAGCTGTTAGTAAGGAGCCTCTCAGGTTCCATTTCTGGTGATTTTACTGTCTTGAAACATGAGGGCAGCATCCTTTGAAGAAGAACTCCAGCCCAAAGTAGTGAAGGATTTTAACTACAAAAGAAAATGCAAATCTGGACATAGGTAGAGTAAGAAAGAGGAAAAATTGTGAGGACGGTCAGGAGGAGAAATCATGCAAATAAACATGAAATGTAACACTTTTGGGAGGGGAACTTGCTATGCATTTTTTCATTAAGTATTATGTGAAGTTACAAATGTCTATAGCATACTATTCTGTAGGGGTTTTTTATAGCCAAGCTCCCTAGAAATGCTGTACTCTGTAAAATGTGAGGAAATCCTAACCTGCTCTTTGTTTGCTTGTTTTCCTAGTTTTTCTCTTGTGTGCCTTACCATGCAAGAAAAAAACCCCTCCTGTTTTTACTTCTATTGGATTGCTTTTAATATACAATTCTGCATCTTAGTTTATATGGACTATAGAAGGAAAACAGGATAACAACGAGGAAGAAAAAGTAGGAAGAATAAAAATTTATGTTGTTTATACCTATGTGCATGTATTATGCGAGTAAGTATGTGCATAGATAGGTTTTGTCTGGAAATCTTTGGCCATTCTGTTGAATTAGAGTGTCTTAGTAATCTGTAGGAGTAAAATTTGGGATATTCAATACTGAGAAGCACATAGTTATTATTTTAGGGGGGGAAATCACTGATATCAATATTTCAATATATTTGTGCTAATTAGTTTTTAGAGTATCTATGTATAAAAAAAAATCTCAGAGGGGAGGAGGGTAGCCTTGCAAATACAGTAAAACACTGAGAACTCAGTAAGCTTATTGTTAGAACATAGACACTTATACAGTTTTAAAGATATATTTTTTTAAAAAAGTTGTTTTATAAAATAGTTTCTTGCACTTTACCTGCTGGCTTTTCAATTTGGTAGATAACATCTGACTCCAGCAGAGTTTTATAATCCCCACGTGCTTAAATATACTAAATGTTCTTTTTCCATTAAGGTTAATGTTCGTGAAGAAATTGAAGAGTTTTTTCCAAGAATGTGGAAGATAAATCAAGATAAAAGAAGGCTAATGAAAAGTATTAAAGATCAGAAAATTAAAATTGAATGGGGGAAAAAATTGAACAGAAGATTGGTCAGATAGAAGCACTTGAATATTTTTTTAAGGCTATAATGAATTGTTTGAATTGGGGAAGAATACACGAAGTATGAAAAATGAAAAACTCAATGAAGAATGAAGAAAAGTAGAAAGCAAGAGTGAAGTAGAATTAAAAGAATCTGGAAGAATGAATGGGTCCTAGGTTAAGTAAATGTATGGTTTATGTTCCAGTGTCTGTATGATCAAGTTGTAGATGAATTTGCATGATTACTTAGTTAATAGAGAATTGGTGATCTGGTTCAAGCAGGGACCTATTTGAGGCAAGCATACAATATTAACAGTGGGTTAGCAAAATGAAATTTGTTTTGGAGGGTATTACCTAACCATTTGTTTTTCAGGAGCAATCAATATAATAGAATTACTGTACTTTAAATGTTAGGAGTTAGGCATTTACACAACCAATACCATTTTTAATACTGTCTTTTTTGTTAGGAGTCTCGCTCCCAGTCAAAATCTCCAGCTGGGAGTCCTGCTCGTGTAAAATCAGAGAGCAGGTCAGGATCTCGCAGTCCATCGAGGGCTTCCAAACATTCTGAATCGCACTCTAGGTCAAGATCAAAATCAAGGTATGTTCAGAAAGTTATTCATGTCAGCTCAGTGTTACTGCTGTTACTTTGGTAGGCTGATGAAATTTCCTTGGCTGTAAAAATTATAAACTTTTTGGGATGTATTAGCATGGATATATTAATTTGCCTATTTGTGCTCATACAGGTGGGTCAAGTTTGGACATGACTTCATGAGTATGACTAGAGAAAATACTATTATTAGAAGTACTAACATAGAAATCACAACTGAAATATGTAGGTTTGTCTCTTCCAGTCCTTCTCCTGAAATTGTTTATGGGGGAATTCTTGTGTGGACCTCTCCTTTGGGGGGGGAAAAAATAGTCATGTGAGACCTCTTGCAAAGGCATCAGTGTTAGATAAAAAGAGTAAACTAATTGTTGGAAATATTGGCAAACCGTGTTTGTGAATGTTCTTGGCATTCTTTCATTGGAGGCTTTAAAAACCCAATAAAAACCAATGTCTTAAACTCTGTGGATAGGCTCTTGATTTATGAGAGTTTTAAGATTTAAATTCATTTTTCAGTGCTGCACATGTCCTTCTCTATCCTAACTATGGATGTGTGGAGGTAAAGCTTTATAGCTCTCAGTTCTGATGGAGCTTGCATGGATCAGAAAAGAGATGTCTTGGGCTTTTTTTCCTAAATATGCCTTAAATGTTACCTGGTTTACACTGCCTATCTTCTCTATTCCCTTTTACCAACATATTGCTGAAAATGGGGAGAGCTACAGAATCTTTCTTTAACAACCAAGAGAGAGACCAGTAAACAGCATTTGTAGCACTAGAGGGGAAAGAGGAATAGTCTTACATTGTTTCTTCTTCCCAGTTCTTGGGAGAGACCAGTAATACATCTTCTCTATTTGCACGCTTTATACCAGAGCAACTGAAAGAGTTGCTGTGCTCTGAATTGCCAAAGTTCAGATAATGTTACAGTTTGTCTTCTTGCAATGTTTAGCCAGATGATTTGCCTACCTGTTTTAAACAGCTTACTGTCAGCAAGATGTTTGCAAAGAAATGCTTGAGGAGTAGAGCAGGTGTTACCGTATTGCTTTTTTTTTTTTTTTTGTCTGGAGTAATTTTCATGCCTAGACAAACTTCTCTTGTAGATATTGCAGCACTGTAGTCCTGCCAGATTTTTCAATTTTTCAGTCAAAAGAGTACTTTACAGTGTGTCATATCTAGTTTCTGTGTCACTGTGCAGTTGTTAGTTAGATAAGCAGCCAAGCTGATGTAAGTTTAAACTCTGAAGTTCCTGAAAACTTGTGAATATAATCCTCAGTGTATGCCAGAAGTACTCTCAAAGAGCTAAGAATGGTGCTGCTGTGCAGGTTATTAGAGATCCATGCAATCTTCAGATGTGCAAGGTAGAAGTTTAATGGCTGTAATTGTGGGCATCATCTAAAAAGAGCTTTTTCTCTCGAAAATGTATGGTTTCCAGTTCAGTGCATTATGATCATATGCATTTGATGTGACTAAAGGCTGTCTCTTTGTCGAAGATCCAGGTCCAGAAGACATTCGCACAGACGTTACACTCGTTCCCGGTCCCATTCGCATTCCCATCGGAGACGCTCTCGCAGCAGATCATACACACCAGAATACCGCCGCCGGAGGAGCCGCAGTCATTCGCCAATGTCCAACAGGAGGAGGCACACTGGCAGCAGAGTACGTCATGTTCAGAAAGGCTGAGTATCGACAAAACAATTGCTGCTTGTATCAGTGTAGTCCGGGCTACCTGCAGGCTGAGTTTGACCTGCTCCTTTGTCACTGGAGGATACGGGAGTTAGGTGGGAGTGGGGGGATTGTGTGTGGAGCAATCTCTGTCCTTACAGCTGAGTGCTTATTTCTTGGGCCTGCAAACTGGCACGGAAGTTGTGGAAATCAATTGAAAAACATTCTGTTGCAAGTCAGATATGGTGATGACATGGGCTTCCATCAGCTCTGGAGTCTGAGCTGTTCTGATTCTTTTTGTTGCAGTTCCAAGTATATGTAACTTCCACAAAAATGAGACCACCTCTATGTGTGCTGGCAACCTGACAGTATTGATAAGATTGACATAGGGATCCATAGAAGGAAATTGCCAAGTGTTTATTTGCTTATAGAGCATGTGTTGAAGGTTGTTTGGGATTTTTATGCTTCTGATTATTTAATTTGGTTTACCTTGAAGTAAAGCTCTGTGTTATTAGGTAATATGTAGATCTTTGTAGTAGACTAGAAAGACTTACAGTTGTGAAAAGGAGGTGCAGTAAGTCTTTCAAAATGTAAATGAGAAGGGTCTCTGTATGAGCAGGAGAAAGTATAGCTATACCAGCCAAAATCTAAAATACTTACCTTGTCATTCTGAGATTTCTCCCAGCATCCTTCTTTGTAATGGCAGAATGGTTGAGGTTGAAGAGAACCTTTGGAAATCAGCTAGTCCAAACTCACCTTTAAGCAGGTGTACCTAGAGCAGGTTCCACAGAATCTCATGCAGGTGTGTTTTCATCACCTCTAGAAAAGGAGGCTTGGCAACCAATCTGATCAGTGTGTTCTAGTGTTCACAGCCTCAAAGAAGTTTTCCTTCTTCATATTTACATGGAGTGTACCATGTTTCAGTTTGTGCCCATTGCCCCTTGTCCTGTTGCTGAGCAGCACTGAAGAGTCTGGCCCCATCTTTGTGATGCCTGCCCGTGAGATATTTGTATGCATTGATAAGATGCCCTCTCAGTCATCTCTTCTCCAGTCCAAACAGGCCCAGCTCTCTGAGCCTTTCTTTTGAGGGACGTACTCCAATCCCTTAATTTCATAGCCCTCCACTCCAGTTTCTTGTCCAATCTGTTTCAGTGTTTTACCTTCTGGTTTCACGTCACTTCAGGCTGATCTAAATGAATGTCACTGCACGCAGCTACACAGCTCTGCCTTTCCTTGTTGAGGGCAGTGATATGTTTCTGATCCTTTTAGTTTTAATCTAGTTTAGTCTGCAGATTTTTTTATTAATTCTGTCAGCATACAGGTTGGTTGTTTTTTTTTCACCGAGGCCTACCTTGGTGAAGCAGATCACCAGGAGCAGGTAATACCAATGTGGGGGAAGACAAAAGGAGGAAAGGGCAAGACTCCAGCATTGCTAGCATGCACTGGCTTAAGCTGTGGTGAAACAATGTTCATAGTAGCTTTTTATGGATTGTTGCCAGCATCTAATCACTATGGAGTAAATATTAATCTAGTTTCTTGAAAAAATGACAGAAATAGCTGAACTTCAAGCAGATTAGCAGTCTTTCTGGTGAAAGGTAGAAGAATCCGCTTTACTACTTCAGGAAATATTAGGAGTTTGGTTTTTTGGGTTTTTTGGGGTTTTTTTTGCTATGTGAGGATGTTTTTCTGCCTTGGAAATGACTTTGTGAAACACCATGAGTGTTTTCACAGTAAATTTCTCAATAATTCTAAGGAGTGGTTCTAGCAGTGCCAAAATGAAACTGAAATCAGACAGATTTGAAACCCCCTTAATAACAAGGTCCTAAAGACACCAGGAAAATTGGTAGCAATTTTGCCACTTCTTTTCTTGTGGAGAGAGCTTGCATACTGGTTGATGGGAGGCAGTACAAAAACCCAATACAAAAGCTGCCCTTTAGTCCTCCACAGTCAGTTTAGGCCTTCCAGAGGTGATGCAGTTGTTACTTGGCACTTGGGGTCTGCAGACTGATCTCAGTACTTCTCTTGCCTCAGACAAATTAGTAGGGTTTAATTGTAAGAGGGATGTTGAAAAAGGGCAACAGGTATGGATGTGTGGAGGAATTTACCCAAATAATGATTTAAAAGACAGATTTCGTTGAAGTTACAGGAGTTCAGTAATAAAACGAATATAGTTGCCAGTGCCATTGAACGATCAGATTGAAATATGGAGTAAAAAATGCATATCTTGACGTGTATAATTCAAACTTTTGAATTACAAACTGCAAGGCCTTGTGCTCTGCAGCTGTAGTGAGGAATTGCAGAAGATTCATGTCTTAAAACAGAAGTTTGAACTTGGACAAATGGAAAGAAAGGAACAGAAGTATAAGAATATATGAATATAGAAGTATAAGAATATATGAATAGAGCAGGCATCTTATTTTCACAAGAGGTTCCTGAAAAATGCGCTGAAAAAATATGATCTAAACCTTTTCAGTCTTTGAATCAGGCTGAAAAGCAGGCTCTGAGGCACAAATTACTATGCATAGATGACTTACCTGAAACTGAAATAAAAATTTCAGTTCTGTCCACTTCCAGTTGTTATTTTAGCAGAAACATTAAATGTCTGTGCTTGTTGCTGGTGTTTTAAATTGCAGCATCTAATATTACAGGTGCCAGACATCTAACTGTAAAACATGTTGATTTTGATAAAAATAATTCTTACAGAGGATTTGGCATTGTAAACGAATTTTCTGGCATGTAGAAAAATTTTGAACCTAAAAGAGAACTTGCACCTTGTGCTCTTACATATTTGACTTTGTCTAGTTGAAGTGAAACTTATTAACTATCCCACTAAGAGTCAAGAATTTTTTGCTAAAGAAATACGGGTGCTTTTGGATTACAGTTTCACAGAACTGGCCTTCAACACTGTTGCTCTCTAGATGAAAGAAGCAGGTGCCTTTCATCCAGTTTACAAGTGGAAAGATAAGCTTACAAATGTAAATACTGACTTTCAGTATAGTTGGATAGGAAGTGCTGAGGTGGAGGAAGTTTCAGTAGAAGCTAGATTATAGTTCAGTTTTCTGTGCTTAGAAGCTCAAGTGCTCACATGTAGGGTAGGCAGCTGGACACAGTGTGCACTCCAGTGCCTGTTATGACCATGCAAAAGGGCTGAAGGCGGGAGTTGAGGCAGGCAGACCTGTTCTCAGCACTGATTTGTGTGTGGTGTCTGCCCCTTGTTGGTGATTTCAGTATGAAGTACTAATAATTTGGGTTCCTCTTGTTCTGTAGCTTTTCTGTAAATCAGAATACTTAAATTTTATCAACTGAGTGGTTTTTTTTACCAACATGAGAAGTTTGTCTTGGTCTTCTTTGCAAAATAAAAACCATAAAAAGTAGTTGCTTTTTAAAACAATCTTACAATTAGAATGGTAACTGTTAAAGTGTTAAGCTGTGTATTAACCTGTTTAGTTTTCTTCAGATTCAATTTTTTATAACTGATTATTTTTGATACAAGAATATTTAATTTTTAATTTTTAATTTTTTAACTGAAATTAATTTGAACATCTGTGTTACCAGGCTAATCCAGATCCTAATACCTGTCTTGGAGTGTTTGGTCTCAGTTTGTACACTACTGAGAGAGATCTGCGTGAAGTCTTCTCCCGTTACGGACCTTTGACTGGTGTCAATGTGGTTTATGATCAACGGACTGGACGATCGAGAGGATTTGCTTTCGTTTATTTTGAGAGAATTGATGATTCTAAAGAGGTAAATGCATGCTTTGCTACTTTTTTTAGGTGCACTCTATGCATTATCTTCATTAACTGTCAGTAAAAAAAAAAAGGTTTTGAGTGTGTATTCACTAGCAGATTCTCAGATTGAGATTAACTTAAAATGCTTTGTTCAAGCAGTGTGGCAGTCCTGAACAAATGAAGCATTTGAGTTCAGTGTTCAGATGCCTAGGCAGATTTTGGGCATAAGCTGTCTGTATTAAATCACCAGTTGAGCACTGGACTTCAATTTTAGTCTGTTACTTCAAAACGCAAATAAATCTTTGAAGCTTCTAAGTCTGAAGTATTTTTGAAATATTTTGGAAGTTTAAGTTGTTTTCTGAATCAAAATTCTAGAGATTCCCTTTGCATTTCCTCCTCTTCGGCATGTCATTGTACATTTGAAAAACAGTGGGATTTGTCTTGATTTGTGCCTTGGTCAGTTGCTTTCCTGGTTGTTTTACAGATAGCTGTTCATAGCTAGACTGAGTTGTTAGTGTAATTGATCTGTAAGGAAAGAATCAAAGAATATGAACAGCAGCCTGTGTTATGTTTCATCACAATATACAACAAGCAGTTGGGTTTTTTTACCCCTGTAATGATACCGAGAACTTTACCACACTTAACTGAAATTTGTAGATAAAGTTACTATTAAAAGTAGAGACATCCTCTAAAAAAAGTCTTTAAGCCTGCATTGTGTGATTATCTTTTTCTTTGGGACAAACTGAGCCACAGACTTCATCTTGTTTATGGGTTAATAGTTTTGGGCAGATGTGCTGTTTGATTCTGTGTGCGTTTGATAAAATTATTTATAAGGAGATATTAAATACAACTCCTCTCTTTGTAGATCATTTAGCATAGAAGGCAGGGAGGATGACAACTTTGGAACCTATCAGGAGCTGAAAAATAAGAACTCTGATGCTACTTGATGATATTTTAATGAATAAAACCTATTTTGTGGATCATTTGATTGAATTATACTGAGTTCTTGTCTTTGACTTCTGGTATGATCTGACTGAGAATCAGTTGATGAGTAGTCTTTGTAGATGTATATATATATATATGTATGGTTGTTGCAAGTTATAGAGGTAAGTAAAAAGACACAAAACTTCTTTGGTGTCCCTTCTGTATTTTCCTCCACCCTCAGTTGGGCAGGTTGGTAGAGAGCTTCATGGGGTGGATATCTGTGTATCCATCTGTCTTTAATGGCCTGCTCTCTTCTAACTTCTAGCTTTGTGTTTCTTTGCACACTGAATTTGTTGGGATTTTGAAAAAGTGACTGTTTTGTAAAATATTTCACATCCAAAATATTTGCATAGTATTCCTTGGCATATTCATACACCAGTCTCATCTGTTCTATGGCTTTGTCTGTCTTTAGAAGTCGTTCTTTTTTCCTGGTTGCCACGGGCAGTGGTCATGCGTGATGCCATGCATTTCTTCAAATGTTCCGTGTAAATAGCATGAAGTAATTTATTTAGTATAAAGCTGTTTTGGCAGATGCTATGAAACTGGAATGCAAAGGAAAACAAAAAGGGATGTTACTTGCATTCAGAAATACAGAAGTAAAGATTAGGGCCTTAAACAGGAAATAAAATAATTCAAAATGTAATTAAACCCATTTTTCTTTTCTCAAACGGATTGATGCCTGAAGAGGGGGAAAGGATGCAAACCCTCCCAACACCTGGAACTTAAATAACTAAAATACATTGGCAAGAAGGGCAGAAGAAAAACATGTTTATTTGACTTGTTTCATGGGCCTTGAGGACAGATTCGAAGGTGGCAATAACTGGCAGCTGGTGTAGAAAAAGGGGAGATATATTAATGTAGCTACATACATAGATATGGACAGATATATAGCTGTAGGTGTGAAATTTTATGACAGGCTCTGTTGGAGAACACTGAAGGAAATAAGCAATTCCCAGTTTGGGAGATAGTCTGAAAAGTTAAGTATGCATAAAAGCAATGACACTTGAATTATTTCTGTTCTGAGTGAGTAACTCCTCTCAAAAATAATAATAATTATAAAAATTCAAACCAAAAACAATAACCGGAATCTCAAATCTGCAACACCTTAAACATCTAAATAAAATTAAGAGATGTTGAACTAAATTCCAGCCCTTTTAAAGATAGATGGATGGATTAAATGAGAGTAGAATTCTACAGAAAAATAGGGATTTTCCATGGTCTTTACTCTTCCCTTCCCTAGGAAGGCTAGCACAGGGAAGCTTTTCAGCAGACATGCTCTGAAATACAGGTAATAGTAAAATTTTACATAAAATTATTGTGAGTAGTTATGTTTAAATTTTCATAATTTAAAAATTGATCAGTGTCAGTTGTGCATGGATTCTCTTGCAGCTGAAATCCCTCAGGATCTTTGTCATCCCTGTTTACCACTTTTATAAACTGGATCAGTTACTGAACTAGTTAAAATGTTGCTGTGGGTCGTGATTCTGAAACCAAGTTATACAGTGTCCATATGGTGGTAAAGACATTTTAAGTTGTCAACTAGCGGGATGTATTGGAACTCCAAAGACCATGTAAAACAGTATTTCTTAAAGGTGATACTTCTCAGTGTCCTAGGAAGGGCCAGTTTTAAAGTTTATTTTTACTTAAACTGTTTTAAAATTTCAGATTATGACATTGATTATGTTGTTAGCTGTTCATTAGCATCTTGATTATAAAGAGGAATACAAGCTAAGCTTTTAATAGCTACTACACAGGGAAGCTGTCAGAGCATCACAGTAGCTTCAGACATTCCACTATAACAGGACTGAGAAAGAAGTTTTCAAAGCATGTGTCCAATCCAGGAGATTATTTGTAGAATGTGTTTCTATTCTATTTGAAACTGTCGAGGTTAAGATGAAACTTCATGATCAGACAGAGGTTCCTTTTCCATCAGATGTCTTTTATTGCAGTGGTATGGAGTTTGCAAAATAACACTCGACTGGATTCTTAGGTTTTGACCCATATTGAAGATGCTTGTGGACACTGTCTTCAGTTCAAAATGTGGTAGCAGACAGTAAATGTCAAGGACTGGTGGATGTCTAATGGTTGTCTAGAAACCTGAGGTTTTTCTGTGCCAGTGTTCTTATCTGTCAGCTTGTTCAAAGCCTTTTTGAAAAGCTTCTGTCATTATGTACCTGTTTTTAGAATGGGTATAGTGGGTTTCATTTTTTGTGTTTTATTTCAAAAAGTTGTTGGTTTTTAAAAAAATATTTGGTATTTTTACCTTTGAGTGGTGCAGTGTCTTGTCTTGGCCACCCTTTTCCAGGTCCTCAGGACTACATGTGCAACATGCAAAGAGCAATATCTGTAAACATCTGTTCAAGACTTGTTTCTCACACTCTCTTACATAGTTCTCAGTATTGGCAACACTGGCATGGAGCCAGCGTTGTAATGTTGTTCTGCAATATTTTCACTAAACTATAGAGGATATTCATCTGCCCATCACATAAGGATTTTCTTCCTGTTTTTAAGAGCATCACAAACTTTCATGTACTAGGATGAGAAAAAAAATAAGTTGATGGAGGAGGAATTGATTGTGTCATGGTCTTACTTGACAGTAAATTGAGAAAATCATGAGTGAAAAGTACTGGCTGTTCTAGGGATGTGGTTCTTACTACAGTTACCAGGGATTTCATATGCTGCTAAACCAGCTTTTCAGTAGCTCAGTCTGTGAAGTGTTAGTTGTTTAAACTGAGGCTACTGTGAGTGTACTGTCTGTAGGAGGAACTCATCTAAGAAGCATCAGCTACAGCAGCTGTTGGCAATATGGAATTTTCTAATGCTAGTTAGACGCTCTTCTTCAAAAGAAGACCATCTTTCCAGAACCATTTTCTGAAGTACTGTATATTAACAATCAGCACAAACCTTTAAGCTCATACAGTTGCCAAAGACCATAATAATAATGGAGTTTATCCGTTCAATTTAAAAAACATATAATCTGTGGTGTGAACAGACTAGTTTAAAACCAACATTATGGAACAAAACTCCCATGGCTCGTTGAAGAAATAGTTTAGGCATTGTTCATGATATCAAAAACAACCCTTGATATACCAGAAAAGAGCACTAGAAGGTCTCAAATGTTTGAAATTACAATTTACAGACTTCTGGAGACTCTGAAATACCATGAAATAGCTAATACTTGCAGGAACATCCAGTTCTTCATTTTAGTTCTCTAAAATCCTGTATTTCTTGATTCTGAAGCTTTAAAGTATGCTTTAAAGATAATATATTGAATCTATCAAATTGCATGTTTAAAAGTTATAATTGACAATATTGTAATTTTTTTGATATCTCAAACTAGAGAATATAAATTGAGTGTTGTTCAGTAGTGAAATGGACACTTGAACTTGGCAGAATGCAGCAAGTGTAAAAAGATTAGTGTCTTAATTTCTTTATTAATTCTGTCAGATCTTATTTTTTTTATCCAGAATTTTCTTTCAGTTGTTCTCAGTAAGTCCACAACTGAATGAGTAATCGGTTACTGGAGGGGAGAATTAATCCATTGTGTCTTTCACCCCTTGCTGTACCTGTGATGGAGTGGAGATGATGTTTTTATTGGTGACATTAAATGCAGTAGAGAAGAACTTTTGGTAAAAAACAGACACAGAAACCCCCAGAACTACAGTGAGGGAAAAAAAATAAATAAAGGCAGTACCTTGTATAGTTATTTTTAAATTGTGAGAACACATTTTCAAAATAAGTCACAATATAAACTGCTCATGTTTGACTACTTAAGTGTATTCAGTCTGTATGTTGTTAACTTTGTAGTGATGTCAAGTTACTGAAATAGTTATCCAGACTGAAAGTTTTTAATTTTTTTAGTGAATTCTTGATTGCTTTAGTAGCCACCCATCTAAGTTTATGCATTTAATTAAAAGTAAAAGTTGTGTTTCCAAACTTGTTTTACTCTACCTAACTGGTCATACGTGTAGAAAACATGACATACTGTATTAAATATCAAATGACATGGAAATCTTTGTTAAATTTAATGCTTTCTGACTTTCTTGAGCCACTGGAGGTGATACTGTAGTCCAGGAACTGCTCATTTTGTCAAACTAACACCTTACAGATAATCAGTTTTCTTATTATGGGTAGTCTGCTGAAACTTTTAAAATGTGATCCAAGATTGAACCTATGCCATTCCCAGTCCTAGTTCTGTTTTCTGACTGCAAACATATAGGTGTGTATTCTACAAAAATCAATTTCTCTGTAGAATTTGCTACCAGAAATAATATTATATGTAGGAATGCTATTTTCTTGCTTACTGTCCTCTTGTGAAAGCCTTGCATGTCTTTTAACAACATTCAGATATTTGGAAAAGAGTCCAGGTTGTAATAAAAACAGATTTTTGACCATTAAAGACTCCTAAGAGGGCATTGTGTGTCTTAAACCCCAATATTATATGATTTTTTCTTTTAAAAGTTTCATTTGATCATCTTAAACAGTATTTGAGAATGTTTACAGCATTGTTTGAGAGAATATGCAATTTTTTCTCTTTGACACTCAAATATTCTTAACACAGCAGTCATGCACAACTAAAACCAGCAAGAAAAGGAAACTTCAATTTGTTTTGAATATGACCTACAATAAGACTGTAAAATCTAAAATTTTCTTGTAAATTACTTTAACTTTCAATAAAGCACAGAAATGCCAGTGATTAGGACCACTAATACATTTTTACAGCCTTCATCCAAAATAAATACTGTTGTATCAGATAAGTGAACGCAGGTTTTCAGAGAGGGCTTTTGGTCGTCTTGCAGCAGTCCTTACCTAATAACGTCATCTTAAATACTTTACTTCAAAGACCTGAGGTGCACACATGAGGTGTGCATGTTAAGAGTGGTGCAGAGAATCTAGGAACTTGTTTAGAAGGAATTTTTTCCAGTTGCTAATCACTGAATGTGAGTGATCCATACTCTTACTTGCTGTAGGTTTTGGCTTTCCTGTGTTTGGATATGCAGTCAGAATTATAAGAGGCTTTATTGTTTTTGTCTAGCTATTAAAGATTTTCTTTATTTTAATTTTTTAGTTGGCACTTATTACTGACAGCTGCTGAACCATAAGAAAATTATGGTTCAAGTATTAATGTTTTAATACTTGGTAGGACATTGGACATTATGACCATGGTGTCAGGAGTTCCATGCAGTCTGGTAACCATGAACTAGTCTTTATCCACTGAAATGTAATCCACTGGTGTTTCTAAAACAAATAGGGAACTCTCAAAATCAGTTCTTCATTTCTCTTGCTGGTATGTTGCTCTTCTCTGTGCTGCTCCCTCAGGAGTCAAAGAACTCTTGAAGAGGTGTTTGTTGGCTTAGCTAAATAAGACACACACATGCTGGATGTTCTGGATTTGAGGTGACTTTTTGTCAGCTAAGCTTACTGTTCTGCAAGTTGTTGACTGGACCTAAAAATGGTGTGCAGCAGAAAATTTCTTACAAGTTAACTCCCTGTATTTCCAGAAAGATGCTTTTAATCATTAAGGTAATTTTTCAGCCAGATATTTGCAGCCTTCATTGTTAGGTTTGTGCACACTTACTTTCCTAGGATGCATGCACAGATTTATTTTGATTAACATCATCCTTGTGGGGAAAAAAAAGATGTTAAGGCTAGAAAACTAAAGCTGAGGAGTGTGTTTTAGTCACCAAATATACCTGAGTGTATGTTGGAAAACTTGGAATGCTCTTTACTGTGCCCTGCAGTTGGCTAAATGTAGTTAGTTTTGTACAGGAGCACAAATCACTAGGTGGCGATATAGTATGGACACAAATAGCATTATTAAAATACAAACTCACTCGCAATAAATATGTTAATGATCATCAGTCACTTCCAGTTTGGGTACAGCAGTTAAATCATGTGCATGTCAGGTTTCTGTATCTTCTTCATGACTTGTATGTAAGTTCAGTAAGGCTCTTGTTAGGGTTGAGATTTTTGAGTAAACATTTCATTATTAAAAAGAAGAAAAAATAAAATCTCTGCTTAGAGGAACCTTCATGTTTGGAGGTTGGATGTTGGATGTTCTTTTTTTGCAGATGAAAAATAGCAAAGTAGTTATGTTCTCTAACTCAAGATTGTAACAGTGTCTCTTTTCCACACATGAAAGATTAAAATAATGTGTATTGGACTAAGTGCTGTGCTTAGTGTTGAGAAGTAGGTGGTGTGCATTGGTATTTCAGAGATCCTGTAGCAGCTAACAAAAGCTATTAAAATTCAAAAAGCAAATTTTTAAAAATCCTTTCAAATCCATCATTAGCTGTTAAAATTAACTGTTGTGGATTTGTTGGGGTTTGGGTTTTTAGGTTACTTTCATATGAATATAATCAAAAGTACGCTGTGCTCCTTTGAAAAACTTACTTTGATGGTTTGAGTTTGTGAAAGGCCATTGTATTGATCCTCAGAGTGGAGAAGCTGGGGCTGGAACACCCAGCGAGTGCGTGCAGGGGCTGCGGGCGGTTCTGAAGGCACGGGCGTCTGAGCGCAGACCCTTGTGTGTATCACTTAAGCGAGCTGCTATTGTGAGAGGGAGTGGGGAGGAAGGTTGTAATTAGGTATCCATGTAGGCTGAACCCGCCATTTTACTAAGCTCTGCTGAAGTAGGTCCTTGTAAGGGAGATGGCAGGAGGCTGGGAGAGCATGAAATGGCAGCCGACGAGCAGTAATCCGGCCATATGCACCCTACAGGAAGCCACTGTTTTGCACAGCTTTTGAATCCGCCCGTCCCCTCTGGGTCAGAGGCGGCAGTGGGAAAGATGCAATTTTCAGGAAAAAAGCTGTTTTGACTTTCAGTTTACGTTTCAGATGGGTAGAAGAGAAAGTCTAGGGAGAGTGGCTGTGTTAGTGGTTAGCCTGCACTGCCTTAAGAAGGGATTGAGAGTCTCATTAGTGCGGCACCCCAGTGCAGTCCTGTAACACCACCGGCAGGCAGGCATGGGGACAAGAGATGAGCCAGTCGCCACAGTGGGGCACTAGTAACCAGCCTAAACAAGACAAGTTCCAGGCTTGTTTTTCTGGTGGAGAATAATGTGTTTGTACATAGCCTTCCATAGTTACCAGTAGGTTGCAGATTTCACATCACTGTTCCTTGTATCTCCTGCAGGCGATGGAGCATGCAAATGGAATGGAGCTGGATGGCAGGAGGATTCGGGTGGATTACTCAATCACCAAGAGAGCACATACACCCACCCCAGGCATCTACATGGGCAGACCAACACAGTAAGTTAGAAGGATTTAAATTGAATGCTAGATTCTGGCTGAAGAAATCACTAATATAAAGAATGCAGTACTGTGGTTCACATACGCTCTTAAATCCTACTGTAATTTATTGTATTTCTATTTATAAAAATATTGAAGGACCTGTTATTTAAAAATAATATCCAGCGTGATCTATTAATGTATCCTTAGCCTGCTGAAATACTAAGATGCCCATTTGCCTTTGATGGGAATTAGAGTGAAATCGCTTGTTTTTCTGGGAGTTTTTGAAGGTGCTTTTATTTGAATATTTTGTTTGTATATTTTTGTGGTATAGTCTTAAGTATCTGATTTACTACAAGACCACTTAAAAACGAGATTTTAAATAATTTATATTTATTTATCTAATAATTTAACTCAAGATGAAGAGTAGATATATAAAGGGGGTTTTGTTTTTTGTTTCTTCCTTTCCCCTAATAGCAGTGGAGGAGGTGGTGGTGGTGGAGCGGGTCGCCGCCGAGACTCATATTATGATAGGGGGTATGACAGAGGATATGACAGATACGAAGAATATGACTACAGATACAGGTACCTAATCTTTATTTTATTTCTGTGACAGTGGATTTGTTGATTTGCTGAAAAGTTAGATGACAAGACACATTATTCAGTTTGTAGCAATATTCTGCATACATGCCTGTTGTGTTAGACCTCATTCCCCTAGGTTTTGTGGGATTAAAGTAGTCAGAATCTTCAGCGTTTATATAATTTGGTTTTTCTGTTGGGCGTGGGGTTAATTTTGCTCTGTAAAGGAGGTGTAGAGTATATAACCCAGGAATCAAGTGAACAGATGAAAAGGGAACTCATTTTTCTATGCTGTATATAGAACCAGAGACAGCTGATACACACTGCTGTTTAAAAAGGGATTATTTGTAGATGGGATTTTTAATGCTTGACATTTCATAACCATCTTGCTGTTTTGAAAGTTATCTGGTTTCAGAGAATGTTGTTCAACAAGAATTGTAGGCATCTGGAAAAGCACTTCATGTGTTTGTAAGGCTAGTGAGAGTTTATTAAATTCTTTGTCTGGGAATATCTTAGAGTTTAAACACATCAAATAGAGAAATATAAAAGCATTTGTTAAATAACCATAAGCCACAGCCAAATAAAGCAGAAATCATTCATGCAGGCCAAGTCTTTCAGTGCTAAGGAAGTGGTTCTGTTCTGTAGAAGTGATGTGAATAAGGCTCCTTTCATAATGGATGTTGTTTGGTTTCTTTTTTAATTTCCTTTAAAGGAGACGATCACCATCGCCTTATTATAGTCGATACCGATCGCGATCAAGATCCCGTTCCTATAGTCCAAGTGAGTAAATACAAGTGAATAAACAGAATGTGGCTGGCATAAACATTGTTGTATGAATTGATCAATGGGAATTCTGCATGTGAAAGCAAAAAAAGCTGGGCGCAGTTAAGCTGAGATAATGTGCACAGTTAGTTTATGATTGTGTAATTAGTAATTGTGTCATCTTTTTGTTTTTTCCAGGGCGCTACTGAAGATCAGAGGAGTTACAGTTGAAGACTTGATTTTTAAATACAAAGTTCAGATCTTTAGCATCCCTACTGCTTTCCCTTCCATCTTCCCTTTCTTGTCCTCCTTCCAGCTCTTTCACAAGTCTTTGGTTCATTTAGAATATACATATTTTCAGTTGAAGTATTCCTATTTTCCACCCCTTCTTATTGTAATACTCTTAAATATTGTAATTGTTGTAGTTTTTGTGTAGTAAAACATCTTGAGCAAAAAAATAGAGAACCCCAAAGTGCTGATACATTTTGGAAGTCATTCCTATTTCGTTTCTAAAACAGTTGGACTCCTGACTAATCAGAAGAGAGCATTGATATTTTTAAAGCTTGCATGTCATATGTAGTATACACACTCGGATACTTTAACATAAACCTGCATTTCCAAGTAACTTGTTAATCTTTCTGTTAAAATGTTTACCTGTTACTTTGATAAACAAGTAATGAGCCTTTTCTGTAATGATAAATTGCTTAGATAGTCATGAAACAGAGGATTTTTTTAAAATTTTTTTTTCAAGTAGTTGCTTTGAGAGTAGACTATTTGAGCTAGATCAGAATTTGGTATTTGACTGACTGGGAGAATAGATCCTTGTACACTCAAAATTAAGGCTGTGTGTTTTATAGAAAATTTATGGATTGCTACAGTGGATAACAGTTGAAATTAAAATTGTTAAATTCCTGGGGTCTTTGTGGTACTTGGTTGAATATTTCCCTTTAATTGGTGCAGGAGAAAAAATATTTATTGAACATAGCAATTAGTTATATAATTTGCTGTTCATGAAAGAAAAAATTGCCAACTTTTTGGTATTGAAATAATGATGGAGCAAGTTTTGTTTCCAGTCCTTTTTGAACTTTTGGAAGTAAGGATGGAAAAACCTACAGCAACATGTAAACCTTCTTTTTCCCCTCAATAAAAGTTAAGTCCACTGATAATGTGGTTTCTTGTCTTTCATTCTGCTTTTTGTGTCACTTTGGAATATAGGCTAAACAATACTTGATACTGGGGTGTGGATGATAAAGTCAGCTTTTACTTGTCTTTTCAGGAGCCCTGTCTTCCCTGGGAATCATTATGTGGTTATATGGGATGGCTAAGCAGGCTGGGTAGTCCAGCTTTCTCTTGTGCCATCCTTGTCACTTGCTGGAGTTGTGAGATGGTTGAATGAGAGGAACACTTACTGACTTTGTTTAGCTTTCTGGCAAGTGGCTGGTTAAATGTTGATTTTGCCACAGGAAAAGGAATAAAGGAATATGACCACAAAGATCCTGATTTTCAGGAAGGCCCCCAAAAGGGTTTGTCATGATTTTAAGAGGGTAAGAGTATGAAATGTAATTGCATTAGCTGTTTCTGAGTGTGGGTGTCAGGAACTGTTAACAAGTTAAAAGAAGCACCAGCACATACCTTAAAAGCTTGATAGAGTATGCTAGAGAAATTGGTGACAAAACAAGTTCTAACTGGTTATTGCTCAATACCTTTGAATCCATGATGTCTTATCCATAAATTGCAGTTGAAAATTCTTAGTAAATTGAAAGCAGAGTAGCTGAAACACTGAAGTTAAATCTTTCAACTCTGATGAATTTACCAGTATTTATTGGTGATCCAGACAAATTAGGAAATGTTAATAAATTTGTTCTCCCTAAATCAAAGTCCCAAATCTCAAGATAAAGAACTGTTGGTATATTTAATTTTGGTTTTGTTCTTTCAAAACATGGTTAGCCATTGTGACACCCAGGCACAAGAAGGGCTGGAAGGAGGATTCAGGGAACTACAGGCCTATTGACCTGACCTTGGTGCCCAGGATGGTTATGGAGCAGGTATCTTGAGTGCCATCACACATACAGGACAACCAAGGGATCAGGCCCTACCAGCATGGGTTTTAGGGAAGGCAGGTCCTGCCTGACCAACCTGATCTCCTCCTGACCCGATGACCCACTTAGTGGAAGGGGAAAGGCCCTGGATCTTGTCTACCTGAACTGCAGCAAGGCCTTTGATAGATACTCCCATGGCATTGTGCTGGAAAAGCTGGCAGCCCCATGGTCTGGGCTGGTGCACCCTTCACCAAATAAAAAACCAGTGTGGCTGTCTGGCCCTGGGGGTGGAGGGGAATGGTGCCGTATGCGGCTGTTCACCGGTCACAAGAGCATCCCCAGGGCTCAGCACTGGGGCCAGTCCTTTCCATGTCTTTATCAGTGACCTGGATGAGGGGACTGAGTGCACCCTCAGCAAGCTCACAGATGATGGCAAATTGGGTGGGAGTGTTGGTCTGCAGGAGGGTGGGAAGGCTCTCAGGAGATCAGGACAGGCTGGATCCATGGGCTGAGGTTCAATAAGGTAAAGTGTCAAGTCCTGTGCTTGGGTCACAGCAACCCCAGAGAATGTGACAGGGCTGAGGGTAGAGTGGCTGAAAAGCTGCCTGGCAGAAAAGGACCAGGAGGTGCTGGTCCACAAGCTGGCTGAATGTGAGCCAGGAGTGAGCCCAGGTGGCCAAGAAGGCCAATGGCAGCCTGGCTTGGATCAAGGATGGTGTGGCCAGCAAGATCAGTGATCCCCTGTGCTCAGCACTGCTGAGGCCACACCTCCAATCTTGTGTCCAGTTTTGGGCTCTTGAGTTTGAGAAAGACGTTGAGGTGCTGGAGCCTGTCCAGAGAAGGGCAATGGAGCTGGAGAAGGGTCTGGAGCATGAGCCCTGTGTCCGTGGGAGCTAAGGGGGTTTAGCTGGGAGAAAAGGAGGCTCAGGGGTGTCTGCGTCTCTATATTTAGCCTGAATGAGGCTACAGAGAGCTGGGGATCAGTCTCCTCTTCAGACAAGAGGTAAAACAGAGGACCACGGCCTCAAGCTGTGCCAGGAAGGTTCAGGTCAGACATTAGGAGGGATCTCGTGACAGAAGGGGTTAAACGTTGAAATGGATTCCCTGCCCAGGGAGGTGATGGAGTGCCATCCTTGGAAGTGTTGTGTTCCAGTGTGGCGCTTAGTGCCAAGGTGGTGATTGGTCAAAGGTTGGACTTGATCTGAGAGATCTTTTCCAGCCTGGATCGTTCTGTGTGAGTTACAGAAAGCAGTGTGCAGAAACAGCGAGGCAGCCAGATGCAAAAGCATGGGGAGTAGCTACTATGCCCGTTGGTTGAGGGAGGCATTCAGCTCAGGGAATTAGGATAACAGGAAATGAGAGAGAGAGGGGGCTACTTATGGCATTTGTGGGCTATCGTTTTCAAGGCTTGAGAAGTTGTATTTGCCAGCTAGGGAGCAGTTCAGCAAATATGTTGCTGGAACCTGAAGGGGTGTTGTGATACTTAGCTTGGATATTGTTGCTTCCAACAGATAGATCTGTTGACCCAAACATCCTACTTAGCACAAGTCCATATAAAGTGATCAGTGGTAGCAGCATTGTGTTACATGGTTCTTTTTGTGCTTCATGTTCAGTGATGTAAGGCAGTCCACTTGAAGAACAGGTGAAAGTGGTAATTCTTGCTGTCCTGGACATACTTGTCTGTCTGAAATGTTTGAATAATTGCTGTACTTAATTGGCCATCTCTAAAACTGGCAGTCCTGAAAAGGAAAGGGTAATTTGCAGCTGTTTCCTCATTTGTGGGTAGGGTTTTTCTGGTTGGTTGGTTGGTGTTTTTCAACTGAGATCTCTTGGGCAGAGATCTCTGGGTTAGCCAGGGTTTTTTTGACTTTTGTGGTGTGCATTCTCCCCAGGAATGGGAGTCTCTGCTTTGTTGTGAATGGATTTAGGAACACTGTTTCTTTAAGCTCCAGGTTCTGGATATGAAATTAATTAGCTGGAGTAATTTTTACAATGTTTCTGCAAACACAGCTAGTGAAACACACATACTTTTCTCTAGACATTTTTGTACTTCTAGTCCTAGATAAATTATTAATGTAACCAGAACTGTGAACAAATACTACACTTTTGCAACAAAGTAAAAACAACCTAAGTAAAGAAAACTTGATGTTACTCTGCGCTAGTACGCAAGAAGCTGAAGTTCAGAATGAACTGCAGGGAATATTTAAATACTGAATTTAGACAAACCTGACGTTTATCTAGGCTTATGTACAGCCTCAATTCTAGGCGTAGCCTAGAGAATGCAAGATAACACTTGCTCTTAAATATGCCATGTTCCCAGATGCTCCCAAGAAGTGGCCACAAGAAGTTCACGACAGCTGCTACCCAGGCTGGTAATGGTGTAATGGAAAATTTGCACCCGATGACAACAGTTCAGAGACATACTGGTTTACATGTGGAGACAGAATACCTTCCAAGAGGGAGTGTGTGTATAAAGACAATGTACATGAGATGAAGTTTATTAAGACTGTTGTTTAGTCATTTGTCCTATGTAACTATACTTTGAATCCGTAATGACGTTAAGACTTGGTGTTGGAGTACTCAGCAAAGCATTTGACTGTGGTGCTGCATGATGTGGGAATGGTGAGGCCCAGACAGCTAGAGCATGCATTTTGGGAAAGCACCTTCTGATGCATGGCTTCACAAAGTAACAACAGGTCAGGAAGACTTAACACCACTGCCGCCCTTTACTATCAGTCTGCTTAGCTACTGCAGTCCTCTAGAACTAATGTAAGTAACCAGAGAAGAAAAACAATCCAGGATAAACATTTTCTATTGCTTTCCACAAGAGCAATTATTTCTTCTCTTTTTTTGGCTGGGCAAATGATGTGAATGAATTTCCCTCATTCTCACAGTCACTGCCCTTGCCTTTTAAAAAGCAGGATAAAGGAGAACACAAAATACACTTAAGCCGCCTCACCTGCAGTACCTGTAGACAATTTCTTGCTTGCTGACATTTTGCTTCTGCATAAAATCTTTCAGGTAGCACTGCATCTGTACATGGAGAGGTAGAGACTGTTAGGTTCAGCAGAGGAATATTTTTCTGTATTTCATACACTTGTATTTGTAAATACATCACTTTGATCAAATAAAGGGAGAAAACTGTTTGCCTTAAGTAGGTCAGTATGTCCAGAGAGCACAAAAAATACCATCATCACACTTTCTCAGTTTGAGGTAGCTTGTTTTTAAACTGGAATAAATAAACCCTAGTGCTTTTCCTTCTATTGCTTTAGATACAGAGCTTGAAATGTTTGTTAAAATTGGCAGATACACTAATGGCCTTGGAAAGGCTATGAGCCACTCCAGCGGGTCTGTTGCTGAATTTCCTGAGGAAGTGAGAGACCACCTTACACAGAATGATTTCTTAGCTTTTGTGGTAGCAACTGAGGCTACATATTTGATATCTAATGGTAGATCTTTTCACATTCAAACAGCAACTAAATCGTTTTGGCAAAACGTGAAATATCTTTGTCAGCAAAGGTCTGCAAATCTTTCTTTAAGTCAGTTCTTAATAAGCAGCTATGGTGCAAATAATTGTCCCACTGCACAGAAGGCCAGCAGTGCTTCCTGTGTAAGATTATTTTTTAAGCTTAAAGTGTAGTTGTTTCTCTGCACCCCCCCCCCCTTTTTTTTCTCTTTTTTATTTTATTTTTGGTGGAGCCTTCCAGCTGTGAAGGTGTCTGATTCATTAGGGATCAAGAATGGAGAATTGTGGGTACCAAGAGCCAATATTGGTGTAACCATTCCACCAGTCTGATCTGTGATTCCACCCTCATTCTTCTTCCAGTACTGCATTAGGACAAGGATGCACTCTCTGCACAGCATCTCAAGTTCAGTAATTTAGAATCTGCCAAAACTTCCAGGCTCAATTTTCTCATGCTGGCCCAGTCCCATAGTACTTGGATTATAGCAGCAGTGGTAAGCAGCACAGGCACAAAGTAATCCTCCACCATGCTTCTTTGTCTTCCAAGATTTACCCTAAAGCAAAGTACAGACAGGGAACTCCTCTAGTAGCTTTCAGGTATATCACAGGGGCTTGTATAGACCTTTATATTTGCTTTAAATAAATAAATAAAATCTATAAACCGGCTGGGGTAGAACAGTGGATCAGTTTTCTGTGGAGTCTGGTCTTGCAGCTCTGTCGATGGAGGAGCCATGGGCTGCCTGGACCCCTTTTTCTCACTGTTCTGTTTTTGCTCCTGTTCTCAGCAAGATAAGTAGCCAGTCTTTTGCCAGTTTGGCTTGTGGGCCCAAGGTTATGAGGGGGATGTGCATTTGCAGTACTATCTCAATAATTTTAAGATAGCCCTCTTTGTCTCATGGTAGAAATCCCATAAAACTCGTGGAGATAAAGATAACCTGATGGATGGTAGCTGATGTTCATACCCTATATGATGGTGGGATTTAATAATTTGCAGTGAGCCTACCGTGTTACAGGTTCTGTGGAAGCAGATGCCTAACTCCCACAGCAGTGCAGCAGAGAGGAACCATGGAGCATTGATTACTAAATCACTGTTGATGATACATGATTCCATTACACTAACAACACACATCATTACAAATATTGTCTAGTATCTGATCTCACAATAAACACATACACTGCCTTCACCAGCGAACATTCAACTGGTTGATGACTCTCACATGCACTGCTGGAATATTTCGGTGTGATCTGAACTGTGGTAGGATGGCAACAGAATGGAGGACTTTGCCAGCAAGCAGCTGTCTCCTGCTTCTCACCTTTCAGTCTAACATGCTTTCCTAGTGCTCTTGTTTCTTGTCTCCTCCTTGATCTAGATGTCAGCTTTCCCCTTTCTCCAGACCACTGGATTCAGTGCAGGATTGGGCAGAGAGGAGTATCATCTAGGAAACAAAAAGGTGATCCCTTTCACACTGAAAAATCCCAGATGCCAAATCCCATGGTTATTTTACAGCTGAATTCTGTCTGGTTGATTATCTTCTCTTCCAGGCAGAGCTGCGAATCTGGATTTCTATGTTGTATCTTTAACAGTTTTGTGTGGTAAATGCTTAGGAACTGGTCTCTTAAACAAACAAACAAACAAACTAACAAACAAACAAACAAACAAACAAACAATCAGCCCCCTCCCAAAACCAAACCTCCCACAAAAACCAATCAAACAAAAAAAAAAAACAAAACTCCACGAACACAAACAAACAAAGAAAAAAAAACAAAGTCAAAAGTCCCCAAAACAATTATCTTCACCCCCCACAACAAAAAACCACCCCAAGCTCCAAAGATTTTAACAGTGCACCAAATACAATTTCAGTCCAACAATTTATAGCTCTAGGAGGCATGAATGTTTTTCTTCCTTCAGAGCAATTAACCAGCTTTAGAGGAAGGTTAATTACAGGTAGTCAAGCTTCCCATTAGCTCACACTGACTTCCCCAGCTGCTGCCCCCAGCCAGGTGAGGGGTTGCTGCTCAGCACCTCTTGCTCTCACAGGCTCTCTTCTCCCCCCCCCTGCAAGGTGTGGAGCACAGAAAAGTGTGCTGAATGCTCTGTTCTCCTCAGCAGAGAGGGGAAAAAAAGCAGAGATAACAGGTCCTAACCTGCATTTCACATTCCATAGCCTTTCTTCTTCATCTATCAGCGGACATCCGAACAGGGAAGATGCCAGCCTCATCCCACTGGACCATGTCCAAAGGAACAGCTAGCAGACCTGCTGCCTCTTTAGAGCAGGTAAGGCACGGTTATTTGCTGAGCTGCAGACCAGATTCTTGCTTGTGTCCAAGTCTCCTTCATATGCTTGCAACAAATATAAGTAATGTTTAAAGTGGCTGATGCAAAATCTTCTGCCTGAGCAGTGACAGTAGCACAAGTAATCACGGCTGTTGCTGTGCAGCCAGGGTGGCCCTGAACATCCCTCCCGTGCAGCTGACTCTGCCAAGGGTGCATGTGATACCAGCACCTCCACTGGTGGCACTTGAGAGAAAAGATAGCAAGAGCAAAACTTGGCTAAAACACCCCAAAAATCTCTGGTGCTGGGCTCACAGAGAGAGCAGAATGTAAAGTGTAGGATTTTTTATTGTTCTAAAATTAAACATTCTATTGAAGTCTAGATTTCCAGACTGTTTCATATACCATGTGTTTAATTTCTATCAGCTGGAGGCTAGAAGGGAACCCATGCAGCAACTCATCTGCAAGTTTAATAGAAAGGAGTTAAGAAAAATAGATCTTAAAAACAATAAAAGAAAAAAAACCTTATGGAAGTCAACAACTGGGCTAAATATTGATATAGCTGAAAATATTCCCTGGAAAGGAAAATTCATACTGGGACTGAGTCACCTGATGTGGAAATGTAGGAGAACTGGATGGGTTCATGGGTAACCTTGGAGAGAAGATTTGTTCTCAGTATTCCAAGTATGAAGTTAATAAATGCTCTTCTTCCAATTTTTTTTTAATTTTGCCTGTTCCAGCTTCAGAAGATGGTGGGCGATTTGCATAGGGATCTGTGAAAGATGATTAAACAACATTATATAATCAAAAAATAAGTTTATAATGTCTAAGCTAGTACTGACAGATGCAAAACACGTAAGAGTGGCCTCAAGCACGGGGACAGCGTTAAGGACTGGGCTGTCTGGTCCCAAGCAGATGTCACAGGAGATGAGTTTTCAGAGGATCCTGTTCTGGAACCAAAAAATATGAGAGGTTTATTTCTCATGTGGACTCAGATGGTGAAGGAAGAGAGAGAGAGCTTCCTTCAGTTTGAGGAAGGGGTTGAGCCCCATGTCTCAGTCCATGCTGATCCCACCCCACCCGAGATGTCCCAGGCCCAGTGCTGCTGGGGAGGACCCCCCTTGCTGAGCACCCATGCAGTGCCTGCATGCAAATTGCAGAGCAGCTTGAAACGCAGGCTCAAACTCCAAAACATTTTTGAAATATTACAGAATCCACTATTTTAATAGTCTGTTACACTTCTACAGTTTGGCACATTTTTGATTGTACCACAGATTTAATTTAGGTCTTCAAAGCCAGAGAAAGCCGCGATCTTAACCACAGAAATCAGAGTCACTCAGGACAGTGGTTATCCCTGGTTTAATCAAAGAGCAGTAGTACAGCCCAGTCCAGAGGTTGACCATACAGTCTAAACCTCCCACCAGCAGCACCCAAGTGGGTTTTGGCTCACTCTCCCCTACTGACAATCCCCCAGCTACCCATGGTCAAACAGGAGTCCCTGGGCTGCAGCTGTTCCTCACCTTGAAATCTGGGAGACTGCTGTGGGCAAAACCTGGGAGCTCGTCTACCCACCCCCAGTCCTAGGTAAGACAAAACATTCTCCCATTTCTCTGCTCCCAAAATATTCTCCCGTTTCTCTGCTGCCAAAACTGGGGGTTGAGGATTTCTAAGCTTGAAGACCTTCTGCAGCTGAGCACTGACTGATGCCAGCCAGGAGCACCCTGGGTATTCCCCATCCTTTGCCCTGCCAATCCCAGGTGAAGAGGCAGAGAAATGTGCTCAGTCAGAGACTCAGCAGCTCCATCACCTGCTTCTCCAGTGGCTGTTTGAGCAGGATTGGAAGTAACTGGAATTGTGTTTGGGCTGTGGGGAGAAGTATTCAGAAAATGTCAATTGTGGCCATCTTTTTGTTTGAATCCTTTGGAAAGAAAGTACTACTTGTGCTCCAGATTTTAATTTCTTTTATCAGCCAGAATGGGGGCTTGGACCCCACACGTGGGCACTTCCCCTCTGAGCTGTGTCCAGGTGACACACCAGGGGATAGTCTGGCACCTCCGTGTGCACCTCGAGATGAGCAAGTGCTGCTGGCTCTCCACGCCTGTGTGCATCTGAGCTGTCTCCAAAAGCAGAAAAGCAGAGGTGTAACTGCTGTGGTAACACAACCAGGTCAAATACTGTTCCAACAGCACCATGAAATCCTGAGGGGAGAGACAAGGAGAGTGAAACCAAGAGGCTGATACCTCGGCAGAATGTATCAAAACCTTAAACTGGGAAAACTTTGAATGAAGTCATTTTACCTGAGTTCCCAAACTGCAAAAAGAAACAACTTCTCTGGGGAATAGTGGATTTCCAGCAACTCACAGAGAGGAAATCTTCATTGCCTGTTGGAACTGCACAATCAGGGGTGCAAAAGCAGCACCTGCCTGCTTCTTTGTTTTTTTCTTTGTGATTGTCGGAATTCTTCTTTGACTAAGGATATCATTAATCAATTTAATTAACTAATAGAAGCAGATAGCTGGGAAATTGCTAGACCTATGAAGGATATGCTGTTTTTTTTAATGAACTCCCCACAATGGGCAGAATACTTACTTATTTCTTCCTTTAGCATCTTCAAAATATTTTTTCACAAGTGAACATTTTACAGTTCTCGTTTTCCAATTCTTGTTGAGGCCACTGGTGTCTGACTTTCTGGGGTATTGTAAGCTGCACAGGAAAGGAGAAAGTGGGCAAGAGACCTCTAATGCATAAGAGGGGTAAGTAACCAAATATAATGAGAAAGTAGATAATAAGACTGGAGTATCCACAGTGGGAGAAGTGTGGAGAAACCAGTCAAATGAAAACTTTGCTAAAATTTGCAGCAAAGTGAGCAAACCTAAACTTACCTAAAAGCAAAACCTTTGTTTTCTAACCATGGACCTACCCATCTGCAAGGGATCCTGAGCCCAAACTGCATGGAGAAATGAGTAGAAGAGCTGATGGTTTTGCACTAGGCTGCCTCAGAACATTGGGGTTCCCATGCAGAAAGGTACCTTTGAGGAGATGGAGAGCTTTAACATCAGCATTAGAGCTTAGCAGGGAAAGAAAGCCACTGCCAGAGAAAGGTTTTGTTTAATGAGAAAGGCACCACAGAGATCTAAAGGAGGCAGATCTGCAGACAATGCAACGGAGGATACTCCTGCATAAAGGCTGGATGAGAGTTAGGTTATCGGTGGATACACACAAACCCTCATGTCCTGCTCTCAGGGATGTAAGTCACTCAAACATTTTTCTTATTGCTCCTCTTTGGCACGAGGAGAAAAAAAATGACTCCTCTCCCCTATCAGAAACCCACTGACAATCCATAGGGATTGGGACTCTTCCTTCCTGGCAGGAGGCAGCAAAAGTGAGTGGGGGAGCAACTCCTTGTGTCACCATTGGCAAGACTTCAGCTTTTGCATGTCTGGACTAAAATCTGCTCCAGCTTGGATACAACCTCTCTGATCTTTTAAAACACATCTTAATCTTTTTTTCTTGACCAGAACTTCTGGTAATTGCTGGTTTTTAAGGAAATTTTAATGGCAACTCCCTTTGTCTTGGAATAGGTGTAGATTCTTAGATTTATGTGACAATTGTTAGTCTGCTAAAACAGAGGTGATATAGTGAAAAAGCAGGAAAAGCAGGATGAGGAGGAGGAGGATGGGAACAGGAATGTATCCATTCCACATCTTGTTTCCTGGAGAAAACTGCAGCTTCTTCTGACTCACTAGAGCAATAGACTAGGAAACATGGCAAAACATAATGTTTATTTATGTTCTTATTTTTAAACAAACCTAGTGAAGTTTAGCTGTCCTCAACAAAAATTTTTATTTGTATAAAGTAATCTTCTAAGTGACAATATTTGGTTCCAAGTCCACACTGCCTGCACTAATCACTTGTAGAGACTCATCTGCTTTTCCCTCATCTGCCCTGGAAAAAAGCACTGAATGCCATTTTTGAACAGCAAGCTTCCAAGGTGTCACAGGTGTTACCCTCTAAAGTTAGCAGCCCAAATGACCAAATATCCCCTTTGAGACAGTGTCTCTCTGCCTCTCCACGCAGATGGTCTGGTTGCCCTGAGGATGAGCTGGGCTGTGTCAGCAGAGAATAAGAAGAGCAGGTCTGATAGTTTCCCACCTCTGCACTGTCTCCTGAGATGAGACAGTTTTGCCTCTCAGTTTCTGCACCCTGTTCAGCCACTGAGTATGTGAAGTTAAGCAAAACCTCTGACACTCCGACCATTTAAGGTAACTTTTTTTGATAGCCACGTATTTTTATATTAATAAAACCATTTCCTATGTTAATTTTTTGGCAGGAGGCTGAAGAAGTAGAAAAGTGCCTCAAGGGTGCTCTAGCTGTGGGGGGCTGTGAAAGTGCCCTTGCAACATTCAGAAGTTTGGAAATACTCATTGCTTGGAGGTGATTTGAGTACAGGATTTGCCCTTGCACTCTTACAGGAGCAGTGGTTCCAGAGGTATAACTGGGATGTCTTATGAGCACCAAGTTATTCAAGTAACTTGAATAACTTAACTTTTCCTGAGGGACAGGAAAGCTATGCTTATCACAGGGACACTATAAAAAACTTCTCCAGCTTCTATAAGAGCTTGCTCTCTTTTGGGGATTGGTCTGGATGAATTTTTCAGCAACATCTGATTTCTTAGCCCTTCCCCCTTGTCCTGTAAAGCACACAGAAGAGAAAGCATAGGGAAACGTCCCTGGAAGCGCAGCAGAAAGCTCAAGGTTCCTGCCCTGATGGGCTTCCTGTTTGCCTGGGACAGACCTACAGTCACAACCCCCCAGCACCTGTGGTGTGTATCACAGTGATCTCTGTTTAACACAGGAGGAGCATCTGGCTCCCACCCCCTGCCCTCCCAGCTTGTCCAATCTCATGGTGCCAAGGGAAGAGCTGTGTGCCCCACCAGCATGAGCTTGTGAGCTAGCCCAGCGTGTCGTCCTGAGGCTGCAGGTGATAAATTATGGCTGTCTCTGGAAAAGTCTGTGTCCCAAAGATGAAACTCATTCCTTCTACAACTTCTCAAGGAAATAGTAAATTGCAGCTGCTGCTTCTGTTGCAGCACACCGCGTGGGGAAGCTTAGGAAATCCATGGAAGGGGGTTGCTATCGTCTCTGGTTGAACCAAGAGCAGCTGTTGATGTATCCAGTTCTGGGCTTCAGCACCCACCTACCCCATCGGGACTGGTGAAATGGATATGGGGAGGTACCCAGGGTCTAAGAGCAGCATCTCTGCTCATCTCTGCTGAGCCTGGCTAGTGGCAGAGAGGATTTCCACTTAAATACCTACCCGGATAGCTAAAATCATCCTCTGTGGCATGTGGAAATATAAACCTTCCTTTTCCCGCCTGCTAAAGCCACCTGCTCTTGTCCCCTCCTGCTTTCTACTTTTAGCTCATTAGTTCCACTGCGACTACACTCTGCTGTCTCACTGCCTTTTACTGAAGGCATGTCACAGGCAACTAAATGTATCTGAGCAGCTGTTTGACCCTCTTGCTTCTGAAAATCAGCACGGACCAGTGTTGAGTCCCTAATTAATTACAGCCCCGGGAAGAAGCAGCTCCAAAAACTCTGACAGCTCCAAACACTGCCAAGGTCTTTTTGTCACACTCTCCTTTCTAAAAGTTGCATTTGTTGATCCTTGTGGGTCCCTTCCAACTCAGGATATTCTATGATTCTCTGATTCTATGATTTCTAACTTGTTTGGAGTAAGAAAGATGAGCCTCCATGGCTATAGTGATAATTTTATGAGTTAGCGTCTTAAATATCAGCACGACAACGGCTCATTGAAACGTGCTGCCAGCTTACTTTCTTGGTGGTGATATCCATGCAAAAACTTCCCATAATCTTCTACTAATCTGGAGGAATGTGAGTAGAACTCTGAGGAGGTACCCAAGAATTTCCAAAATTTTGCCAGGTGCATTGGATCAAGCTTAATCATGAAAGGCTCCTCTTTGATTCTCTTCCTTTTCTGGGAAGGTGGTCTCCCCCTCTAACAAGAGAAAGTGTTGTCTAAATCAGCCCCACCTTTATAATCTAAGTATAGTTCCTCCTTGGAAAGATGGAAGAAGAAAACTGCTGTGTGAGAGATAGGAAGCATTTGCCAGTCATTTGGGTGTGTGGCAGAAGCTAAATGGCATTTGTGAGCTTCTGCAACAGGAATAATGAATGAACCAGAAGAGAAGAGAGAAAGGAGGTGCAAGGAAGGAATTTCCTGTTGCTTTGCTAAACCACATTGGAATGTGGGCAAGGAGAGAGGAAAACAAGGTACAAGGCTGAGGACTGAAGTGCAACCTGGAAAATTCAGAGATTGCTCAGGAAGTTACAGAGGGAAGGGAAGGGAAGGGAAGGG
>VYXF01009378.1:0-19974 GCA_013397295.1 Polioptila caerulea
AAATTTGTCCTAAACCAGGACAGGGATACACCAAGGATGGATCCAAGATGGATCCCAGTCATGAGATTTTACACTTTTATAAGTTTTGATTCATCTACATATTGGGTTCAGTTGTCCAATTACAGCTTCAGGATATGAAGTCTGGCTTGCCCTCTTCCCTTCACTGATGTTCATGCTTTTTGGTTGTCCTTGATGTTCTAGCTGGGAAAGGATTGTTTTGTCTTACTAACCTGTGAAGAGAATTTAATAACACCTAATATGAAGTTTCAGGGTTGCATACCAGGGAATCTGAAAAATATAAAAGCTAAAACCGAAGGCATCAGAGCCAACAAGAAAAACAGCGAGAAATAAAGGCATGTAGTGACAGAACAAAGGGGGTGGTCTTCAAAATGACAGAGAGTAGGTTTAGATTAGATAGTAAGAAAAAATTATTTGCTGTGAGGGTGTTGAGGCTCCTGCACAGGTTTCCCAGAGGAGCTGTAGCTGCCCCATCCCTGGAAGAGTTCAAGGCCAGGCTGGATGGAGTTCTGAGAAACCTGGTCTAGTGGAAGACCATGACAGTGGGATTGAAACTGGGTGATCTCTGAGGTCCCTTTCAACTCAGGCTATTCTATAATTCTTGGAGAATTTTTAAAAATTGATCTTATTTGTCACCTGAACATGTAGTAAGGAAGACATGTATTAGATCATGTTTCTTTAAAGAGTATATCCTAGCACAGACATTTTCCCTACAAAAAAGAATGATCCTTGGATATTAAGACTGATCAATCCATTGCTATAGAATATGCAATTTGAAAGTGTACTAAAAATACTTTTGGAACTTCTATATAAGTTTTATTCACAAATTGAACTTTGAACACGTGATTTCATAAGAAATTCTCTGGCCACCTCATTTCGGGAGTTTGTTGTCTTCTAGTATTACATATATTTTCATGCCCTGAAAACATGTCAGTTCATTGCACATAGCTTCATTTCTCTGACTGCCAGTGTTGCAGTGCCTGAATTACAGGAACATGGAAAACAGAAGTAGTAAACTTCATTTCCTACCACAGTGTGAACGTCTCAAATTCAGGAAATGGCAGCTCCAGTGGAGTGCTCTATATGAATGAGTAACCGATTTGCCCTGTTTGAAACCTTACAGAAAAAAATGCAACAGAAAGGAGTTTATATGTTCCAGCTCTTGTTAGTAAGCACTTTTGAATTAAACACTTCTTACAGTTAATATAATATTAATTCTTTACATGTGTTAAACACATGGAAAGAAGTTCTTACGTGGGTGCAAATGTCCCTTCTCATAAGGTAAAAAGTATCTTTTTCCCAAACATTTTATACAGAAGCACAGCCTAATAAATTGTGTTTCCCCACTGCAATCACAAGCATTACAAGTATGTGGCATTAATGTATTTTTTTATAATTGTTTTAGGTCCTTTTAGCTAGGACCATATCTCTGAATCTCAGAAATCCTTTTTATTCCTTTAAGTAAAACTTTTCAGTGTCCTAATATTAGAGGTTTTTTCCTATAATGTTTCAAATGTTCATAAGAATTCAATCATTAATCTTCTGTTGAAGTGTATATTTTCTACAGTTCTTCTAAAACACATGCTTGTACTAGTTTAGCACTGTAGAACAGAATATCGTTTTCTCTTCTTTTTTTTTTTTATAGAATATAGTATAAAGATTGTTTATCTGAGGAAACAACACATTTTTTAAGTACTCCTTGGGGGAAATTATTGTACTTAAATGACCATTTTATTTTCACAATACAATAATACTAATAATGCTCAATAAATAATTCAAAAATTCCTCTCTGAACCAAAAGCTATTCTTCTAAAGGCATTAAATACCACTATTATGGTACCTAGTTTTCAGATTGAATTTCTGCAGTAATCTGTATTTTCTGCAGTGCTTGTCACATTTTTTTCTTTATTGCTATATTAACTTCCAAAGTACAAAATTGTCATTTTGTTGAACTGTGTCCAAACAGCAGAATGTCATCTGTAGTCCAAAAATCTTTTTACTATTCTGAGAAGATACATAATATTTTTTTTGTAATTTAAAAGAGAATGTATTTTTGTAGGAAATGATGCTAAAGATTAACTGAAACAAAACTGTGATAAAATTATTTATGACCTGTGGTGGGCTGACTGTGGCTGGATGCCAGGTGCCACCAAAGCCACTCTATCACTCTCCTCCTCAGCTGGGTGGAAAAAAGTAAATATAACATTCATGGATCAAGATTGGGGCAGAAAGGGATCACTCACCCGTTACCATCATGGGCAAAACAGATTCAGCTGTTTATTACCAACCAAATCAGAGTAGAATAATGAGAGATAAAGACAAATCTTAAAAATACTTTCTCCCCATTCCTCCCTTCTTCCTGGGCTCAGTTTCACTGCTGATCTTCTCTACATCCTTCCTGCCAGTGGTACAGTGGGAAAGGGAATGGTGATTGCAGTGAGTTCGTCACACATCTCTGCTGCTTCCTCCTCAGGGGGAGGATTCATCACACTCTTCCCTTGCTCCAGCGTGGTGTCCCTGCCATGGGAGACAGTTCTCCTTGAATTTCTCCAATATGAATCCTTCCCAAAGGCTGCAGTTCTTCACAGACTGCTCCACTGTAGGTGTCTTCCATGGGGGTCAGTATTAGGAACAGCCTGCTCTAGCATGGCTCCCTCACAGGCTCACAAGTCCTACCAGCAAATCTCCTCCAGCATGAGTTACTCTCTTCACCGGTCCTGCCAGGAGCCTGCTCCACCATGGTCTTCCCATGGGGTCACAGGCTCCTTCGGGCATCCACCTGCTCCATCATGGGTCCCCTCCATGGGCTGCAGGTGTTTGTCTGCTCCTCCATGGACCTCTATGAGCTGCAGGGGCACAGATACCTCACCATGGACTGCAGGGGAATCAGTTCTAGAGCACCTCCTGCCCCTCCTCCTGATCTGACCTGAGTGTCTGCAGGGCTGTTCCGCTCACACATTCTCATTCCTTTCCTATCTGGCTACAGTTGTCTTAAGTTGTTTTCCCCCGTTCTTCAACTATCACCATTGGCCTCGGCCAGCAGTGGGTCCATCCTGGAGTTGATTGGTACTGGCTGTGTCAGACATGGGAAAAATTCCTGGTATCTTCTCACAGGAGCTACCTCTGTAGCCACTCCACTACCAAAATGTGGCCATGCAAACCCAGAACACTACAATAACTCAAATTCAGTGTACTAAATAGGCCACTATGAGTAGTCATTAAAAAACCCTCCACATATAATACCTGAATATTTAAATTGCCATACATGACTTACAGTCAGCATGGGATTTTTATTGATATTAGTAGAAAATGTAGTCATTATTCTAAGAATATGAACAAATACAAGCATCTATCTGGCATTTAGACAATAGAGAATTATTAAATGTTTGGATTTGGTGAGATAGAGTGTACTAGAGTAAACTTACAGAATTATGTTGTAGGTAGCATGTTGCACCTAAAAATTTCAAATATAGTCAGATATTTTTCCCCTCAGTTTTCTCTTTTCTTGCTTCCAAAATACAAATATAAGGGTTTTTTTTTTATTTTACAGAGCTATTCAGTGGAAAAATAACTCTTTGTTACAGGATAATTTTCAGTATTTGTGGTTTCTTATGGACACACTGGTTTTTTATCTTTCAGTTTCTACTTTTAGTGTAATTAGTCTCTCATTACATTAGAACTTAGCATTCTCTGAATTTCAGTACAAGTTCCATTAAATTTCTTTTTAACAAAAAACATATCTATATCTATATAATTAAATTCTCCAAATTAGTTTAATGGGTTTTAGACCATTTACTGCATTTAGAAGTTAAAAAAATAATGGAAAGGAACCAGTGCCAACTATATGCAAAGTATTACCCTAAGGAATCAGTGCCAATGATATGCAAAGTATTATCCTAAATAAAGAGTAACTATACAGTAGCTTTTAGACACTGTTGGGTAATCGCACGCAGCTACCAACAAAACACATGTGAAATATAATGACTTAATGAAACAAAAGAAAATAGGAGAAGAAACTCTATTGCAGGGTTGGGTTTAGATGTTTTTTTCTGCTGAAAAGAAAGGAAGAGATTTTAGTTGTAATTCCTAACTTCTGATAAGATTGTATTATTTTAAGTCAAAACTGTTAATTCAAGCAAATTCGTTTATTCAATCATCCATTCTCTGCATGAACAGACTGACCTTCTGTTCCACATAGAAGCTTTATTTCTCATAGTGCTTCCAAATGATCTGTTTCCTCTAGCTATAGAAGTACCACTACACTGAGATGTTGCTAAGCTCCTTTATAACCATTACAAAGTCCATTCAGCAAATCTCATTAATAGTGAACATTTACTGAATAATGACCATTCATTTTTTATCCACAAAATATAATCAGTTGAGCTCATGATGAAGCCTGTGTTGAGAGTATCTAATGTCCAAGAAGAAAGAAAAACATCTATTAAATACCATAAATAAATTCACTGATACCAAAACTTAAGGGAAAAAAGATCCCTAGTGGAGGCATCTGGTTGTGATGGCTGCATCCAGCTCACAATACTGGCTTCACAATACCACAATAGCCAAGGGCTAGTTTGAGCCATGCACACACCTAAACCCAGTGCGGATGAAGGTGTGACTCAAGTCAAGTTTGGGAGACACTGACAGCTGTAGTCAGGATGAAGGTATGACCATGAGCCCATTTCCTCACTCCATAAACAGTGGAGAGCCCAGGGGGCACACTCAGCTATCCTGCATGGGATGCGCAGCAGATCTTCCCTGCAGTAGTGACACCTCGAAAGGTTGCTGCTCAAAGGTTGTTGAAGGTTTAGAGATTCCTTATCTAATCAGACACCCAGTCAGAATTTAATGGCATGATAAGCTTTGAAATCTTAGAGATGTGATGCAAAATAGAGTCATTCAGACATGAATTATTTACCAAGTCCAGGATTAAGTCTGTATCCTGCTACACTGAAGCTCCCCTCTGTGGAGTTTTGCTCATCACTCACCCGGAGTGTCCCCCTGACAGTTTTGTCTGACCCTGTCCTGTTAGCAGTAAGTAATCAAGAGCACCTTGCTATCAGATCTTACTAAACCGCCATCAGATTTAGCACCAGAAGTCATTGAATAACTGTTTTTTTAAACAAACATACAGCTATCTACCTGTCTGTTACAGGTGAAGTGCAGCACTCCATCCACAGCCCTACTACACCTTAGAAAAATCAGGAGATGTAAAGCTCTATGTTCTGCAGATGACATTGATTCAATCGCAAAAAAACCCTAACCAAAACACCAAAAATAAAAGAGGAATTAAGCTGTTGAAGGAAGTATTCTGTGATTGAAAGGGGAAAGATAAATGTACTTCCCCAAAACTAAAATGAATATTTCTATGTTGTCTGCTAAATGAGGTCTTGTCCTTATGTGTTATAATGTCTTGTCAGGGTCAAGTCATGGAAAACTTTTAATCAAAGTTGCTTAGCAATGTGGAGTTGACCGAATAACAATCAAAAATTAATGGAAAATACTGATTTCCACTGAAAATTCCAATTCTCCCTAAAAAAATTTGAATTGATGCTTTAAAATATATTAACCTTTTTCATGGAAGGCAAAAATATTTTCTGCCAATGGAAAATATGCTTCAGTTGTAGCAATGAGAGCAAATTGTTTAGGACAGAAGTGTTTTCAAAGACAGAACCTCCATTCAATAGAAACTGGATAAATAAGGTATAAATAGAGATTTAATATTTATGTGTATATACATACATCTATACACACATGTATATACGTGTACGTATATCACACTGATTTAAAGATCACAATTTCACAAAATTGATTAATTAGATTTTCCTTCAAGTTTCCCAAAACCCCCCTGTGCTTAAATCAAATCTAGAAAATTTATAGTTCAAAACAAAGTGTTTAAAAAGTCCTGCTGACCTGAACACATTGTCCATGATGCTTCCTATGTAAATACTGTACACGAGGTAATTACACATAACAAGGAATATACCTTTCCCCTCTCTGAGAAGCAGTCAATGAGAAACAAAGGATTTATTTTTTTTTAACAAGATCATGGCTATGCATTATGTTGCACTGCTTTAAGTGCAGAATGCTTTTATATTGGTGAAAATAAGTGTACACAGTGTTACAAGTGAATGTGATGAGTATAAACTTTTGGTGCACCCAGAGCTGTTTGGTTTGCTCATGAAGTAGATAGTGCACTTAGCCTGATGTCAGAGTTCTCAGAAAATATGCTACAATAATTTAAGCAGCCTGATGTCTGTAGTACTTCTTTGCATAGACAAAGATAGATAAAATTCAGAGATAGACATTATAGGGAGTAGCTTAAAAGGTAGGGAGATAATACTTTAATTGTACAATAATGAACCATAACCATGGCAAAAAAGGACAAAGAAGGGTATATAACCTGCTGAGGAAAAAAATGGAAAAACTGATTTGTTCAAATACAGTTGAAATAATTTTCAGAGACCTGAATGCTGGGAGACCTCACAGGTTATGCCTAGGACTAGTCCATGAGTAGAATGAACTGTTTGTCAACACAAAAACAGTTTCTTGCTGCCAAACATGGTCTGCTCAACTCCCTGTCAAGCAGACTACTCATAAACCTTGGTGTTGGATGGTCTCATCAAGTGGACAGCCCTGGGATGATGCTATGGGAGTGACACAAGAAATGTGGGAGTTAAAACTGGTTATGGGTTGTTGAGTCTCCAGAAGATCAAAAGCTAATCAAATAATTTTAAATGTTCTTCAAAACAATAAATCATAAGACTGGTATGAAAGGCACTCATAGCAATTTATTGTGTTTACTCACAATCCCTGGAAAATAAAATTTCCTCCTTATCTTAATAGTTTAGCCACAAGTCACTGTAGATACCATGTACCTTAATATTACTTACTTGAGAAATCCCCCAAATTAAGGCCAAATAAAAAATAGGATGAGATGCTCTGATGATGTAATTGGATATTACTTGTTTGATTTCAGTGTAGTAATAACAATTTATAACAAATGAAGATCTGTCTGGGAGTATTACATGTGGAGCCACTGGGATAAGTATAACACAAACTGTTAATCTTTTTTTTTCCCCTTTGCCTTTGGTCCACACAGCTAAGCACCCATTAAAAGTGAATCACCTTACTGAACAACACCATATGATTAGTAAACAAATGCCTGAGGCCAGAAAGTACTTTTCTTCTTCCTTCAGCTTCCAAGTCTCTTTGTCTTTGATTGACACTGAGGAAAAACTGACTTGAATGTTAAGCAAATGGCAAGTGCCACAGTGCCACCATGTCTAAATTCTCTTGACCTTTTCCTCCTATCTATATAATGATGTAGAAGAGAGCTTCAAATTCAAATAAATTAATTAAATATAATTTTTTAAATGTTTAAGTTTTGGGGTTGTTCTTGGCCTGTCCTAACCTCTTTAGAAAGTTGCAGATAAGAAATGCTTTACTTCCTTTCATTAAGTTCACCTGTGTCAGTTTTCATAATTCATATTCAGAATTGCTCTTTATGATATTGGAGCTTTTTCAGAGATTTAGAATCTAGAATCATAAATGTTGGAAAAGATCTCCAAAAGACTATCAATTCCAGCTGTTAATCAGCGCTACCATGTTCACCATGCACATGGAAGTTCACTGTCTAGTTTTTCAGCAAAGCTACTCCAACAAATAAACACACGTATTTGGAACAACATAGAAATGCTCTAAGAATCTCATCAGCTTTCATAGTCTTCTGTGAGAATGAAAATCAGTAACAACTGAATGATTGATACTGGGGTTTTTGCTATTTGTGGGCTTTTTGTTGGTTCCTTTTTTTTACTTTTTCTGTAGCCAGACTATCAGAGATAGCTTTGAAGCTGTATACATCACAGTTCTATATGACATATTGTAGAGGAAGCATGATGTTCATCTTGGATACAGAAAATTGAGGGCTAAAAATGGATTCAGTCACCTAAACCCAGAGACTTCCATTTGCAAGTTTTCCCTGGGCAGTGATTTCTATTCCAGGGCAAGACTGATTAAAAGCATTTCCATTCATCCAAAGGTTCGTTGTTGTCTAGGCACTGTATATACCACTGCACCAGGACAACAGAGCTATTTGTATAGCTGGGCTATGAATCTGATCAGAGAAAAATGGCAGCTTTACAAGAAGGAAAGGAACAACAACAAAAAAAGTATTTTCATTTTCTCCAGATCATTTCTCAGATGCCATTGACAGTGTGTGACATTGTAAAGAAAAAGCAAGACAAAGGAATGGGAGTGAGCACTGAAGCTGCTATGAAGGTAATGTTCCAAAAGTAATGTTTTTGCATGGCATTTCATATTATTTAATGTGCTTTCATTTTCCAGCCTTAAGGTTTCTAAGGAGTCTTAAATGTGTAACCACATGTACTTGACTTGAAAAGGCTAAGGCGTCCAACATACATCTTTCAGTTAAATTGTCCAATAATCACACAATCACAGAATTGTTTAGGTTGGAAATTGCCTCCAAGGTCATCAAGTCCAATGTTTGACTTGTCAAACAGACCAGAGCACTGAGTGCCATGTGAACTACTTTCTTGAAGACTTCTGGGGATGATGATTCCACCACCTCTCTGGGCAGTCCATTCCAATCTCTGACACTTCTTTCCATGAAAAAATTCTTCTTGAAATAATATTGAAGTTTTCATGCCTTTTCATGCCTTCTCTTGCAGTGCAATGGAATGACTATTTAAAAAAAAAATATGATCCCAAAATACAGTGTAAATAGTTGTTTTCAGTTAGAAGCATTTTATGAGGAGAAAAACAACCATCTGAATGAACTTGTGGCAAGAATAATGAAATATTATCTTCTGAAGTACACTTCAGTATATGCTATTTTAGTTATAAAGAATGCAAAAGATGAAAGAGTAAAGTTTTTTAATCTCTTGTGCACATTTGGCTTTCACCCAAACTAACCCAATAGTAGAGAGTTGGCTGTAACTCTTAAGCATGCCTTGATGGCATATAAGAAAGGATAAATAATTAGCCATCCAGGAAAGGAAAAATGAACCTTGCTTTATTTTGTAAACTGAAATACACGCTTTTATCAGCTATGGACAATATTTTCATTTGACCTGATTACTTATTAGTGTAGCACCTTTTTCTTCACCAGTTTTTTTTTGTTTGTTTGTTTTTTACAAAATAATCAGTGAAGTCCAAAATTAAAAGCAGTGAGCACAGAAAAAAAAACATATTTCAAAATTCCTTTTAAGAATTAAAACATAGACACTAAATATAAAGCAGAATGAGAAATGTGACAGAATTAAAACTCTCAAGGAATTTTGTTCTGTGCACAAGGCATAGAGGTGTACTTGCTGAGAAAGGCCCATATATGCAAGTATATGCATGAGCAGATTTCCATTTGTTGCTGAGTGCCATTGAGAAACTTGGTTTACTATCTTTAGATGTGTATCTGTGTGTCAGAGACTTGGAAATTTAAAAGACCTGTCAATTCAAGGCAGGAGGAGTGATTAGGATGAATTTATTTCATGAGAAGGTAAAGATTTAAATAGGATAGCGCAGAAGTTCTTGGTTTGAATAAAGACCAGAATTCAGGCAAAGGAAAAGTCAGAGTAAAAGCTAAAGCCATATAAATACCTTGAAATACCTTTCAGGAATGTGTATAGAATTAATCTAATGAATTTTCTGGAGTGTGTTAACTGAAAAGCCCACAAAACAAACCAGGTAAAGTTTAAACTGATTTGTTTGGAAAGATAATGATTGAGTGGAAATTTAATTTATCCAAAACACTGAAAACTGGTTATAGTGTGGGTAGGAATGTGGTACAGGGCAAAGTTGATTATTGATGAAGACATGGAAAGAAGCAGCCTTGGTAAGAACATTTTTTCTGGGAAATCTTGCAGTAAAGCCAATTGTAAAGGAATAAATTTCAGACCTTGTTTCTAAGAATTATAATCTGATTTTCTCTCTCTTTCTACTGTGACATCGTGCAAATAGTCAGAAAACTCAAGTCCTTCATGAAGATCATCATATATATGTAAATATATATTATTTACTATTCCATTAGTAAAAATGGAATAGCTAAGGCACTGTTATCTCAAGAGAGAAAAATAGATTTAGCCAATGAATTCTTAAGATCCATCACAATTCTCTTTCAAATAATTTTATAAAAGCTATCATCTATTTAGTTAAAGATTTACTCCTTTTAGCTACAGACTGACAGAGTCTAGTAATCATCTCCTAACAAATTTGCATTAAGACCAAAATGTCTCTTATAGTCCATTAGAACAGCCTCTTTTGCTGAAAATTTCTACTGTTTTACAGAACAGCAGTAGGGGGGGTTGTTGCTTTGTTAAAGGATAACATGATTTATTCTAGAAATCAGTCTTTAAATCTGGCACAGTTTTAGTGGGTCAGTTTGTTAAATGTTACAAAGTTTGGAATATCAGGAAACAAAAGTTTTTTTCTAGTCTTTCACAATTCTAGTTACTTTAGCAGAGGGTTTGTATTTTCCAATTCCTCCATCTGAAAGAAGAAACACTGGATTCCTTTTTTCCCCCAATCTTATCTTTGAGTAAATAATGTTAGGAGAGACTTTTAGTCTGAACATAGTCCTAAACATAGGAAACACTTTCAGTTTTTGCAGATTGTCCATTAGGATGAGTCCTGAAAATCGAATTAGAATCATTAGTATTATCACATATTAGCTGGTTTTACTAGCAAAGTATAAGCAGTTTTGCATTTTATTGCACAGATTTTCTCCTTCCATAGATTCTCTCTTTGCATTTGCATCATATCAGATTTCTACTGGTGACCAAATATGTACAACTGAAGTAAATTCTTGTGGTTCAGTTTCAGCTTTTTTTTATTATTATTTGAACTAATACCACATTTATTTTCTTATTACTGGAATGCAAAATTATTTTTCATTAGGTTCAAAGAAATATCAAGAGTGGTCACCAAGCAAAGTATTTCCTACAGTATATTTCAAGCATAATTAATAATTTATTTCTGAACTGAAACTGAACTGAAACTGCAACATTCATAAACTCCTGGGTTCATGAAAATTCATGTGTCATCCCAGATGCTTTTTAGAAAAAATTACTAATATCATTAAAGAGCTGCTGTTTTAGACTAGCTTGGGATGAGACCTTAAGAGTATTCACTAAAATGCAGAATGCTTAGACAACTTGGCACTCACCAGAATGATTAGCCTACGGAAATAAAAAGAGCATCTGGGAATCGAGGAAGTATCCAAATATTTTTTCTGCTTTTTTAAACACTGTTTTGTTTCTTGCAAAGCTCTGCCGTATGCATTGATGTTCCAGAACTGATACAGTCATTGTGTCTTGTGAGTGCCAACAATGCACAGTGTGTGATGGTGCTCTGCTGTGTCCAACATTTCAGTTTAAATGGGTGAATTCAACCTGAATGTTTATTACACGAGTGATAATAGTCTAATGTTCAATGAGCAGGAGGTGTTCACATTATAGAAAGGTATTCACGACATAAATCTAGGCTGGGGTTTTCTGCGTTACCTTGTACAGTGCACTGCCTCACACTTCCAAGAGAAACCATCTTCTGTCTTTCAGTTGTCCTGTGAATGAAGTTTTTTACATGAAACCAGAAAATACTACATTTTTCTTCCCACTAGAATCCACTAATTGGCCTAGGGCAGAAAGGAACAGCACTACTGTCCCACTAGCTATTTTCAACTTCTTTTGTCCTCAGTGACAGTCTGAAAGCTAAAACCAGCACTTATCGTTTCCTTACAGAAAATCTGCTCAGAAGATCAGGGTACCCTAATATACCTTTACAAGGAGGAAGTTGAGTTCCAGCTGTCTACATCGGGAATTCTACATTTAATTTTCCTCTTACCTTGAGAATTAAAAGACCAGACAGGCTCTGAGAAATTACAGATAGCAATACATGTAAAACCTGTAAAGCAAAGAAAGTAACAGCAGGATATATTTAAATCAGTATAATTGGTGAGATTTCAGAGGTTAATGTTCTTCTGGTACAGATTTCTGGAGTGCTGTAATTTGCACAGAAAGAATCCTACTTTGTGCAGAAAGAGACCAAATCAAAGAAACAAATAAAAAAAATACATGGAACAAAAAAGCAAATAGCTTATTTTACATTGAAGTTCTATATATCAAAGAAGATTTATATTTGTGTGTTTGGCTACTATGCTAGAGGTATATAATTTTACTTTTAGCAATTATTATGATTGTGTTTGTGCTATATGTAAGACAATAAAGTCCTTTCTTGCCCATAAGGTCCCCGTTTTTAATGTGATTATTTGTAATACATTTGAAAAATATCCAGCATCTGATAATATACATGGTAATTACAATGTTATCTTGAAAGCTTTTCCCAGCTCCTTTCACAGCTCACATTTCCACTGAAGATAAATTCAGCTCTGTGAGACTAATCAATACTATGAAGATTTATGGTATGGCTCTGGATCATAATTGAGAACAACTTAATGCCTTTTATTACAATGCAGAATATACATATCACTTCGGATAACAGAAGCTAAAGCTCCTCACACTTCAGTAAAAGATAAACATATTTTTTAAAATGTAGCACCAAATACAACACCAATATCCATTTCAGTCTCATAATATGTCGTATTTGCTCAGTGGGGGACCAGTTTGGCTAGCTCAGGGTCCCCGGCAAATCGACAAGGACAAAAGTAAAAGATGAGAGGCACTCTTTCTTCTATGGGACTACGTCCCATGGATTTACTTGTGGAACAATTCCCGGGGAGTGGGGGAGAGAGAAAGAGGGCAAGAAGGAGAAAGAAAGAGAGAAGAAAGGAGACCGAACACTTTGAGGAGGAAATTATTAAACTCAGGGGGAGGGGACGGAGGAAAGGAACCAAAGCCAATGGGAAACGAGGGGGAGGGGTGAAAGGAGGAACTAACTTGGGGGAGGGGGAGAAACTAGCTACAGGATCGGGGTGGGGAGGTGCACAGAAAGAAACGTGATACAGTGCAAAATAATAATTCAGTGATACATCAGTGCAATACAACAATAAGAAGGAGTAAATTAATTTACTAGTGTATATTGATCTATTCTGCTGACAAATTAGTTTTTGAAAATTCTAGGAAGCACATGAGAAGAAAATGTTTCAACTAATCTATTTTCATAGACCATGCAGAGAACCCATTATGAGTTCCTTGGCATTTTTTCCTTGTATTAAATGACCTTAATTCTCGTTTTGTATGTTGCACGAGAAATTCTCATTTTATGCTTAACATCAGCACAAGTCAGAGAAAGTAAAACCCAATAAACCTGACAGAACTTCCTGTACTTTAGGGTTCAAGTTTATGTTAGATGCAGAGAGAGAGAACTGAAGCTGTTAGCTTTAATGCATTCTCCAATCTGAAAAACAGCAAAAATAAAGGGGTAGCTATGAAATTTGTATTACAGTTAAGTATTTTCCTCATAACTCCATAAGGACCTGAAAAAAAAATTTAGAAAGGAGAAAAGCAATCACAATTACTGTTTGTAAGAAGATTTGTGGGTCTAGTTTTGCTTTGAGGACGTTTTGTTTGTTTACTCTTTTGGTTGTGTTTTTTCCTTTATGGAAAGAGAGCTTAGCAAAGACAAGATTGTGTAGCCCTGCCTCCTGATATCCCAGATCATAATTTCATGTAGTAATGTTCTGAAATCTGCAGTTTAAAATAGCTAAGGATTTGCTACAATCCCGTGTCACTTTTCACCTGTGCTTCTTCGAAGCACATAGTGAAGTTACAATGCCCCAGTCCCCAAAAGCTAAGATGTATAGCAGGGATGTCAACACTCTGCATGTGCTGACAGCATCAGTTGCAAAGTGACAGCATGAAAAGTTGAGCCTAAGCTCTCTTCGGAACTGGTAAATGAATCAAGCTCTTTGTCAGGACCAGACAGAGGAAAAAAAAGCAATGATCTTCTCTGGGAGGAAAAAAAGGATTGCAAAAATGCCAAGGGAGATGGCACCGGGATGAGCAAAATGGATAGCTTCATTTACCGGGATGTAAGGACAATGACAGATCTAAGGGGGTCCAAAGGTGGGCATAAGTGAGGACTGATGTCCTGAGCTGTCTGAAGCAGATCCAGAGGGCTAAAATGACACTTTTTTTGTGCAGACCTCAGACTTCTGGACACAAGTGTTTCTTCCCTGATCCTAGAGAACACATATTTTGAAATAACTGATAAAGATTACAGGGCTTTGAAATTCAGTGTTCTAAATACCACATTGTCTTAGTTTGAAGACAGGTGTGCCTGCTAGGAAAAAAGCAGGAGCCTCTCTTGCAATGGAGAATGCAAATTTCTTCTCTCCGAATTGCTATAATTTTGGAATTAAAGGGGCTCTCAGGCAAAGATATTGGGATAGGAATAACAGTTCTTTACTAGTGAGTCTAACAAGATAAACAAAATAACTACAGCATTAACAACAAACAGAGCTTGGAAACAGTCACAGTTTTCTCCAATCCTGGCACCTTTCTGGGGCGAGCAAGTGTCCCAAGGGACAAAGTGGATCCGAAGCTCGGCAGCAGTAGCTGGAGCTGTAGAAAACCACCTTGGCAGGCAGGAGAAACTGCATGGAGAAACTCAGAGCAAAACTGAAGCAGCAGCAGGTGCAGGGCAACGGGGCAGCAGCTCCCAGCAGGGCAGGGAGAGACCAGGGTCCAAATTCCCGGGAGACCCATGAAGGTCACTCCGAGCTCAGCTCCAGGTGAGGTCCGGTGAGATCTCCCTGCAGTCCAAGACTGAACTCCCTCTGTTCCCTCCGAGCCCCCAAGAGAGATGTGTAGTTGGTGCCACCCTCGCTTTGACAGTTACCTCGTTTGTCTCTTCCAACTACTCTTAAGTGCTTATAAGCACTCAGCAATCAGCTTCCTAGCAACTTTTTGGGAAAAAATTCTATGAGAAAGCAACCCAACCCCCAGCACACATTAACTACCAAAACTATGTCAAAAGTATGTCAATCAAAATATAGGCAAGCAGGTTTTCCCAAGTCAGTAAGGAGACAGCTTAAATTCTTGTTTTTAACAGATTTGTAGGAGTATCTTTTCCAGACCAATCAAGCTGAAGAACATAAGCTACCTGGCAGCCCATGTGAAAACACCTTTGAGTGAAGCACACCATGACTACACCTCCTGAGACATCAGGTGCAGTAGAAAGGAGAGTGTAGCTTATTATGTGTGACTGTCTCCCTTCTTCATCTGTGAGAGAAAGGGGAAAGAAGACTCAAACTGTGAAGCTGCTGTATACATTTTCTCATGGATTTCAGCTCTGAATGTGTCAAAAGCAAATGTATACCCATTATTTTTTGTGTCTCTTGTCTTTTATTAGCTGTAACCCATTTCCCTCTATTGTGTTAATCCTTCAGTCTGATACATGAACTGTCTTCCATATCTTCATTTTACTAGGCTCAAAATGGAAAACTGCTCATGAAAACAAAGGTCCCTAATGTATTTCTAAGCATTTTGAATCTACCATTGCCTCCTGGAAAATCTGAAGCATTGTCAAGGCTGGGGAGATGGTGTTGGTGACTTGGGAAGTCTTTGTACCTGCTGGCCAGCTCTACTCTTACATTGTAGAGATACCACAGCTACCTCGCATAAGATAATTTCTCCATTTTTTCTGCTATTCTTAGCAGGTCCTATTACTTTAAAAATGAATAAAATCAAAAGGGTTCATTGTTTCTACTGTACAGTACCTGGGTTTGAACAATTGGGTTTTTAAGACAGATACAAAATTTTAGATGTATACATTCATTGTCTTATGAATACATAAGGCAATAAATTTGAAAATGAAATTTAATGGTGTACTCTGTATCTTTTATTCACTTAATCGTTGCCATATTTACTCACAGAAAAATTATTTCCAGAATAACTGTACTTTCTTAAATTATTAAAAGTCTGTGACACCTGAAGTGTGAAGTTCGTCATTTGGCATGCTGCTGTCTGAAGGTGGCAATTCATCCATTCCACAGAGGTCACTAAACATATTATTGAACATGACACAAAAGCACTTCAACTATTGACAAACGGCACTTGTGACATAACCCCCACTGTTCTCTGGATATGTCTCTTATTTCTATGGAAAATTCATATGTTTATATATATTTTGGGGGGAACATGGACAGTGGAATTGAGGAACCCTCAGCAGGTTTTCTGATGGCACCACTGGTGGTGGGGTCAACATGCTGGAGGGAAGGGATGGATCCAGGGGAACGTGGACAGGTTGAGGAAGTGAGTCTCTGTGAACCTTGTGAAGTTCAATTCGGCCAAGTGAATGGTTCTGCACCTGGGTGAGGGCAATCCCAGGCACAAATACAGGCTGGATGGAAAATTAACTGGGATCAGCCCTGAGGAGAAATACTTGGGTGTGTTGGCAGACAACAAGCTGAACTTGAGCTGGTGGTATGTGCTCACAGCTCAGAAAGCCAATCCTGTCCTAGGCTGCATCCAAAGTACTATGAACAGGAAGTCAAGAGATGGGGTTCTGCCCCTCTACTCAACTCTCATGAGACCCCCACCTGAAGGGCTCTGTTCAGCTCTGGGACCCCTAACAGTGGAGGACATGGACATTGGTTGGAGTGAGTCAAGAGGAGGCCATAAAAGTCATCAGAGCAGCTCTCCATGAAGGCAGACTGAGAGAGTTGGGGCTGTTCAGCCTGGAGAAAAGCCCTTTCCATTACCTAAAGAGGACCTAAAAAAGAGATAGAAAGTGACTTTTTACAAGCTTCAAAGACAAGCCTCAAAGTAAGAGTAGTGGTTTAGCTTGGATATCAGGAAGAAATTCTTCCCTGTGAGGGTGGTGGGGCACTGGATCAGGTTTTCCAGAAATTTGAATGGCTGTTCTCCTGTAGTTGTTTAAGGTCAGTTCTGAGCAACTTGGTCTAGTGGAATGTGCCCCTGTCCATGGAAGAAGAAGTGGATCTAGATAAGGTTCCTTCCAATGCAAATCAGAAATTCTATGATTATATTGAATTTTTCATGTAACTCCCAGACCATGTTTGCTGCAGAAAGTGTTTTATTCTGTGTCTCAGAACTTGAATTTTTACATTTTTACTTACATTATTTTTCAGTCACTGAAGTAATCAATTCAGAATCTTATCCTACAAGGTTAAAAGTCAGGTTTTTTAAGATTATATAGTGAAAGAAGAGATATTTCTCCTTTACCAGACACCTAGAGGTGAAGAAACACATTTGAAAAATAGGAGGGTCAACTGCTGAACAAGACAGGTTTGAATAAAAAACAATGATATGAAATACAGTAGTATACTTCTGAGATAAGAAATATCAAATCTATGGTACAGAACCAGATTTATGGTGTATCTAGAAAGAAAAAAAAAAAATTCCATCTTTGATATTTGTATGTCATGATCAGTGACAAATGTATGTCACTGTCATGATAGGTGACAAATAGAAGAATATAATGCATATTTTATAAAGCACAGAAAACAAATTCCCTAATTTCTTCCAAAGAATTTCAGAGACTTCTAATTTATTATTTCTATAAATTAAAGAAATGTTCTGACTAGCTTTACTTTTAGAAACATTTCAGACAGCATGATGGGACCAGCATTGGTCTTTCCTGAATGATATTTTTGTTAGGCTCATTTGAACAGAATATATTTCCTAGCATTTTGTGCATTCCTTAAAACTAAAAATTATTATTTTTTAAAATTAATAATATGTAGTTATGGGAGGAACTGTGTTGTTTACAACTTTTGATACTTGTTCTTCTTCTCCCTTTTTCCTATCTAAAGACACTCAATTAAAAATGATAAATCTTTTATGTCTTCAGGGTGGTACCTCTGAAGAGAGAAAGAAATTCAACCAAATGCATGTATTATTAAAGCTGCCCTATGTGGTTTTGGTGTTAACCACGTTCCATGCAGACACTTCTGCAACGTATCAGCATTTGGCCCTGTGGAGTCTACAAACTTGTTTTACCTTCCTTTTTGAACTTACTATATGGAACTTAATTTCTTGAAAACCTCTGCGTGGGTTTATTTTATGTACAGTTCTGGGTTTTTTCTGCCTTTTACAGTGATTCCTAGCATATCATTGTCCTCTTTTATTGTTTTTTTCTACAATGAGGGTTAAATATTTTAGGTATGTTTTTCCTCCCCAGCATTCCAGATACCTCTGGAAAGCTTCCATATTCTTGTACAAATAGTGTAAATGTATGGATGAGTCCACCCATTCTGGTATAAAAATTAGATGTTTAGGGTTTTTTTCTCTTGATGCCAGAATGTTACTTTTTCAGAAATACCTTTGCTCATAACAATTTACAGAAACTGAACTGAAAAAAAAACCCCAACAAAATCCACTTTTTTTTCAAAATAAAATTGTTTTCAGAGCAGCAGAACCATTTGTATATTTCCAAATATATACCTAGCTCAAGCTGATGGACTCAGAACCNCTTTTTTTTCAAGATAAAAATGTTTTCAGAGCAGCAGAACCATTTGTATATTTCCAAATATATACGTAGCTCAAGCTGATGGACTCAGAACCAAAATGTCTACTAGTTATTGAAAATCCACTTGTCAGCCAAGCCATGGTGAGTGACTCTGCATGCATTCTTATTTCTTTAAGTATTTAGTTTAATCCATCTATGGTGCCTAACCCACAGGTTTAAACAAATTCTTGCACAGTCCATCTGACTCACAGGTGGTTAATTGTTTCAATCAACATTCTGCCTCCCTCAAATCTAAAGAGGTAAGGTTGAATTCCAGTCAGTTCTCACCATAACACTTGGGCTTGACAAATGAGACAAGATATTACTCAGTGAAATAGAGGGACCAGCTCTCTGCAGAGCCAGTGAGGTCTGGCTGGGGCGAAGGAGCAGATTCCTTAAACATAACAGAAATTAAGCTTTCACTGGTATGAATTAATCTTGCTAATGAGGAAAACATCCAGGCAGCTAATAGAGGTGAATAAAAATAGGCAAAAGAAAGCAGCTTCCAGAAAGAGGGCATTACATAGTTCAAGAAATGAGACACTGAGATCTGAATACCTCAGAAGTTCCTGAGCTAGAGCTTAAAAAATAGGTGGGCAAAAGATCCCAAACAGCCTAGAAATAATCATATCAAAATGATGCTTTTCTTATATGAGAAAAACTTGAGTTCTAAATCTGAGTCTGGCTTTCAAATTTGAAAGCGGAAAAAGAAAAATAAGCTGCATCCAACTGAAGAACTGATTTGTGATTTCAGATGAAGATCCTTGAATTTTGGATAAAGGTAATAGATGCATCATCCAAGTGCGTCCAGAAGTGGCCTCCTAAAACTAACCTATATTATACAGCTTCTGTTTTTCTTTATTTCCTAAATTATTTGTCCAGTCTCAAGCTGATGGAAAGGATTGTTTAAATAAATACTGTTTTTGTTTTGTAGTTCCTTGAATGCTGTATTTTGAAAGGAAAACTGGGTTGATCACTTATGTATGTACTACACACATATATCATAACATGCATGTGTGTGTACATGCAAATGTACACTGTTACTTTGTTCCTTTTTGCCAGCAGTGATATTATAGAGCTAATTTCTTTTTAATACAATAGTTAAAAAAGCCATACTCTTGAAGATCCACCTACTGTATGATTCCTAAGTTTAGTAATTATGGAATAATCTTCTCAAGATCCTAAAGATCTATAGTTACTGTATGGAAGCTTTCTTATTTCTAGGCTGGTTTACTAAGAGTAAAGATTGCTAGATGTGGAGGTGTGTGGACCCTGAGAGCCGTTCCCTGGTCTGGAGAGAAACAAGAGGCTTCTGTCACAGGATGTTTCTGTTATGCCAATGTATCCCTGTTTACTCCCTCAGTCAGCCATGTTTACCCCATCCCCATCCCTGTGTCCCTCAGTCACTCCCTCCCTATTTCCCCATTGGCTCCCACACCCTAACCCCACCTTTGTACTGCCCCCATGCCCCCTGACAATTGGTCCCTGATGCTCTCCCAGCCCCCACCACCC
>VYXF01009378.1:22738-42865 GCA_013397295.1 Polioptila caerulea
CCTCAGTCAGCCCTGTTAACCCCATCCCCATCCCTGTGTCCCTCAGTCACTCCCTCCCTATTCCCCATTGGCTCCCACACCCTAACCCCACCTTTGTACTTCCCCCATGCCCCCTGACAATTGGTCCCTGATGCTCTCCCAGCTCCAACCACCCCCCTACTTGAACCTGGACCCTTCCCATGAGTTTTGCCTTTGACCCTGGACAATCTGCGTGCGTGGCTGGAATAAACGTCCCTGTGGAACCCCTACAAAGGCCCTTCTTGCCTCTTTGCCTTCACCATATCAACAGCTATCCCAGTTTTCAACAGCTAGAAATAAAACACCTATGAACTTTACCATGGCAGTTTGTAGAGAAAATTGAAAAGCTCTCGAATTCATTCTTATTATGTTTTTATTAACACTGTATCTTTAAAGTAGTGTCTCCCATTTTAGCCTATTAGACTTGAAATTTAATTTTAGGTGAGAGTGCAAGTGTTGTTTCAGCTAATATTATTTTCCTATTGGTATAATTTGTAGTTTTTGAAGAGCAAATTATTTTGAAATGTAGAATCACTGTAAAGAAATACTAATCTTTGCAAAGGAACCTTATTATCATCTTCTTTGTATTTCTTAATTACATTGGCTGGTGTATACACCTATGGTTATGACAGCTTCTTTTAAATGTACCCCTCCCCCCTTGTAAATAATTGTATAAGGACATAAGCGTATGTAAATCAGAGTTCTTTGAACTACAGTGTTGCAGGTTCATTTCCAAATCAGGTACCTTGTTTTCTACTAGAACTGTAATTCCACAGATAGGAGGTACAGGGTTTTTTTTGTCCTAGGAAATGCCTATGAATATTTGCACATATGACATTAAAACACTTATTTTACAAGAATTAGAGTTAATATTTTATGGCAAGATTATCCTTATCTCATTCTAGATACAGACTAGAATGAGGCAAGGATAATGTCATGAGAATTTCTTGTCCCTCAGGAATCCTTCAGTTCACAAATGTCCCAGCTTTCCTGTCTCCAGTGAGGCATCATTTCCATCACTATCCAAAGCACAGCAGGCAAAACATCTCCCAAGTGTGGAGCAGATGCAGCTCATTTTTTTACTCAGTCTTTAAGCACCCCACTCTCAAGGTATAACCAAAACAACTATTTCACATTTGTGAATATTCAGTTCCTGTACATGCTGGAAGCTGTTATTTCTGGTTCAATTCTACTGAACCTAAAGCAACAGTCAATTCACAGACTGCTTTTATTCTTTCTTTTCTGAAGCACAGCTCTGCTTCCAAGGTTTCCACTGCTACAGACAACTGGAGCTGTCACTCCATCCAAAAGCCCCAAGAAGGGAGTGCCTAAGCAGGGAAAACGGGGGAGTTTTGGGGCTAATGGTCTGACTTTAGCAGGTGGTTTCTGGTCTTCTGTGCACTGCTCCATCAAAAACATGGAAATTATGGCAAAAGGGAAACTGAGGGGAGAGGAAGTCTCATGCCCTCTTATCCTGCCTCTAAGCCAGTTGTTAATCATAGGGTAATGCAGTTTCCTGTACTTGTTGAGTCATTTATAAGCCTCATTGGTTGACAGATAGACAAAAGACATTCACTGATGAGTACAGTGATTTTTTTACCAAAGCACATGGAGAATAGCTCTATTCTGTACAAATAACCACATTGATATGTAAATTGAGATATTTGCTATTCATAAATACTTATTCTCATTTCAAACATTTCAGGAAATTGACAAGCATAAACAGGACCATTTGACTTTGGCATATCAAATACAAAAGAAATGAAGTAATAAATTAATAAACGGACAAACTGTATTTGTAAGTAGGTTTATTTCAAGCCATTATGTACAGTAGTTGCATTCATTGGAATAATTTTGATCAGAAGGAGGAAAGTGAATGAAAAACTATATCTTCAAAAGGGCTTTTCTTGCTCTAGCTTACAGAGAAGACTTAAGTTAATATTTGATAAAACTTTGATCCCATTTATTAAAAAGGATTTTTATATCACTTATGTTTGAGTGCTTGAGCCATAAGAATTTCAGCTACCTCTAAGCTGCCTTACAATTTCTCTCCTAATTTGCTTATTTTTGTTTATCCTTTAAAACAGTTAATACCTTAAGTTCAGGACTCTATCATACACCTGAAAAATAATTTGCAATCTATACTCCTGTTGAAGGGTCTATACAATTGACGCAACGCGTCCGCTGATGGTCTCCCCAGCTAGTCCCTGGACGCAGAGGTCGTGAGGGGGCCTTCCCAGGAAAGCAGGACAATCCCAGGTGTGGCTACCCTGCAAGGGGGAATTGCAGTGCCCTCCGAGTGGTGGTGCGATCGTCGAGGCGTGAGGCAAGGACAAGGGAGGAGGCGCCGGTTTGTATTCCAACAGGAGCTTTATTGAAGGGTCAGGGACCAGCACAGCACTCCAAGGCAGGGTGAGGCTACCTCGAGGGAGTATCCCTCGAAGGGAGGATTATATAACGTAACAACCCAAAAGATACAAAATGTCAACCAATGAGGGAATCCCGAGGAGCATGCTAGCTGCGTGCCAGGCACATGCAGGGAGTGTGGAAGGTGCGTGCCTGGTGGGGATTGCTCCAGAGAGGGATTGACGGGAGAAGGGGTTACATTGAGGGGAGGAGAACACCAGGGGTAAGGCTTGGGGATGATGGGCAGAAAACCGTCTTCCCTGAAATAGCACTACAGAAACAAAGGAGCAAACCAACTGGGGGTACATAGGAGACTGGGGGTAAACCATTACCAAATGCAAATTACAGAACCTAGAAAATATAGGAATTAAACACAAAACATGCACCGCAACATACAATTAAATTAGTTTCTTTTCTTTCTTTAGCACAGTGTGAAAAAATCATTGCACCTATTTATTTAATTCAAATTGAAAAATAAGTGCAAACTAATAATTAGATAACAGATAAGTCTTTAAAATATAATTCTTTTTTGACCTTTTATCATTTTACAAATTTCATACTTTTTCCATTCTAGTTTGCAACCATAAATATTTTGAATACCCACTTTAGTTAATATCAGTGTCAGTGAGCTCATCTAACTGGTTAAAAACAAGTATTCAAAGATAATTTTTTTAATAGTTTAGCATGTAGTTCAGTACACTTTATAACTTTTCACAAATTGATCACTAAGAAGTGCTCTTTCTTAATGTTGGAATAATTCTCATACAAGAGGTGAGAACATCTTCCAGGGCTGCCATCTGAGTCTTTGTGCTGTGTGGCGTTTCTACAGCACTCTATGAATAAATACGCTAACACAGTTAAGATAGCCTTTCTGTGGGGATTGCCTATTATTTTCCAAGTAAAGTCTGACATTAAAAAGATCACTGAAATTCTTCATGTTGTTTAAAACATATGAAAAATATGGTAGGAGGCCTAGAGCACATTCCTAATGCGTGGAGGTTGAGTGTGTTGGGTTTGCAAAGAAGAAATTCAAGACTGATTTAAGGACAGCCTATTTCCTCCTGAAGAGAGTCAGAGAGTTGATGGAATCAACTTTCTTCAAATTGGCATCCCATAAAACAAGGGGAAATGGCCACTAATTCAACTGGGAGAGGTGCAGATGGGACTGGGCAAAGCTTCTTCAACCAACATTTCTATGATTATGACTTTCCAAGACTACCAATGGGAGATGGCCAGACTGCAGCAGAAACTTTGGCTAAACCTTCTAATGGACCATGTTTCACTGGAGCTTTTGTATTTAAAGATTCTGGAGGACACAGACATGACACCTAGCTACATTATATTCTTCCTTGTACTATGCAAATATTTGTCTGTAGAACCATAAAGAGACCTTTTCTTGCACAACAAGACCAAAACTATCTCCAGTGGCTCAAAGAATAAGTGCCAGATAAAAATTCAATTTACATATCTTAAATGCACTCGTTTATACAGAATAATTGTAATTTATAGATTAAAATAATTAAATTGATAAAGTTACATCATTTCAGTAATATTTCAACGCGTAGGGTAAAACTTGAGTTTATGTTGTATTTGTCTCTCTCAAAATTTCACCTCAGGCAAAATATAAAAGAGGTAAGAAATTTTTATGAAATTTTATCAAAAGAATATTCAGTTCTTGCCAAAGAATTGAAAAATTATGTTACTGTAGTCTCTCATTTCAGTTCTATACCTGGTGGTGCACTGTAGTGAAACAGTTATTTCTCTATGCCTGACTTTGAGCTACATTTTAATATACAGATTTACTGTAAGTGAAATCCACTATACATATTTCTACTTAAATGTTCATTTTTTAAACTGTGTTGAAATCTCATTGTAATATGCCCAAAGAAAATGGATGTGATTTCTCTTTAAACTAGCATGAAGAATATAGTACTTGAAGTATTTGTCCTGATGTGTGGTTTTTGGTTTGTTTTTTTTTTTCTTTCTTTAATGCAGTGAAGTACCCCCATAATGTCCCAAATCAGCATTCAAATACCTTGGCACACAAATTTACAAATGTACAGACATGTCCCTACTGAGACATATCCCCAACAGTTTCACATGTTTAATATCTGCTAGCTATTGAATTATTCTGATTAAAAGTTGGAATACAAGAGGGGGGGATTTCAATCTGTGCCCATTATTTAAATTAATCATGTGGATTCTGAGTAAATTAATGCACTCTTCTGAAGGAATATATTGTGCTTAATGTGGTAGACGTGCAAGAAGCATAAAGCAATATTCAGAGAACAACATTTTTTTCTTCAAGATTACAGAAACATTCATGAGAAATAGAAAAATATCTCTATAAATAAATGCTCTGGAAGTTCCTGGAACTATAGGAACTTGAGTTGGAAGAGACCCACAAGAATCATCAAAGTCCAACTTGTGGCCCTGCACAGGACCCTCCAAGAATTCCACCATGTCTTTGGGAGTTGTCCAAAACATTTCTTGAACTCTGCCAGGCTGGTGCTCTAACCACTGCCCTGGGGAGCCTGTTCCAGTGCTCAGCCACTGTCTGGGTGAAGAAGCTTTTTCTAGTGTCCAACCTAAACCTCCCCTGACAGCTCCCGACGTTCCCTCAGGTCACAGCAAAGATCGGTGCACCCCCAAAGTATGCTACAGACAAATTCAAGGCATACAAGGGAGACATGAAAAATAAAAGAATTTGAATAAATGTGTTGGAGCTACGGAAACAGGGTCAATTGCGGTCCCTTGCAGGGACAGACCCTAAGTTAAAGAGATCTCCCTGGTGAGAGGGAGAAATTAGAGCCTCTCCCAGGATACCTTTCTGTTTATGTAAATATACCCCAAATCTACCTCCCTGGTTGGCCTGCTGGCCTCTCCACCTCTTGTCTCCTTATATATATGTCCCCTAGAATGCCTTCCCTTCCCCGCTTACCCATTGGCCCCATTTTGCCACAGTGTTCTACCCCTGCTTCCCTATTGGCTGTTACCCTTTGCCCTGCCTTTGTACCACCCCTAAGCCCTCAGCCCATTGGACCCTGCTGCTCTGCTCTGCCCTCCTTCATCCCTATACTTAAAGCCTAGATCCTCCATTGTGTCTTGTCTTCATCCCTGGACCCCTTTGTGTGTGGCTGGAATAAATCTCCTCCTTGGAACTCCATATGAAGATCCTTCCCACTTCTTTGTCTTTGGGAATTATACAAGAGTTATCTGGTGGGTGTGTATGAGTGACTGTGTGCATGTGCCTGTGCCACTGAGTGGCTTCCATAAGGAGATGCTTCTGGAAGGTCATGGCCCTGCTGCCTCTTGCCCCACCGCTGACCGGCTAGCCATCTGCAACAGTGAAGTACAATATTTAGATTAACACAGAGTCATAAAAAATATGAATTACACTTGATTGTCAGTTTTCTGAATTGTAGTAAATTCTTTCACAATCAAGCTAAAAAGCAATGCATTTATTCCAAGATGCTGCTGATTTTTTTCTTAATCTTAAATTTAGATGAAAAGTCAGGGCTATAACCTACTTCACCCTAGATCTATAAAGGGGTAATTTTAATAGAATCCTGATGTCACAGAAAATTCATAATCTGATATTCTCACTCACACAAATTTGGGATTGGCAATCCTCTAGCTAGAGCGTATTTTAATCCTCTCTCTACACTATCCACTATCCACTAAAGATAGTTGTACTTGAACAGTGCCTTGAAAAGATCCACAAGCATGCTTCTGTGATAGGACTAGTGAGCTGAGGAAAGAGGTGTTTTATATATATTTTAATAAATGTTATTTTTCATGTACACAAAAGATTACTGAAAATAATTGCAGCCATTGGCAGAGCCCAAGCCACAAAGTATGTCCATGGAGGACCTCACACTGGAGCAGGTGGTTATTCCTTGAAGGAAGCTTCCCTGGAGGAGAGCCCACACTGAAGCCGCTCTAGAAGAACTGTATACGAACTGTATACCCTGGGAAGAAACCACAGTGGAGGAGGTTTATCCTGAAGGATTGCAGCCTGTGGAAGGACCTCTGCAGGCACTGGGGAAAGGTGTGAAGAGAAAGGAGCAGCAGAGTGGAACTGACATAGATTGATCACAACCCCCAAACCCACCATCCTGCACAACAAGGGCAGAGTGAGGAGGTAAAGCAGTCTGGAATGAAGGAGTGAAGCTGAGAAAAAAGAGAAGAGGGAGGAGGCAGGTACTTTCAGTTTTGTATTTGTTTACCACTATTGTACTCTATTTTTAATTAACAAAACCAAAATAATTTCCCCAAGTCAAATCTATTTTGTCTGTGATGATAATAACAGGGAAGGGACCTCCTTATCTTTATGCTGATTCACATATTTTTCACATTTTTTTCTTTCCCTACCCTATTGAGGAAAAAAAGAGAAGGGAAACAGCTGAGTGGACAGCTGGCAGCCAGTAAATGTCAAAAGTCATCCTACTTTTTAGATGAAACTGAACAATTATTTCTGAGAAATCACTACCTCTTAATATAGAAATGGACATAATAACAGAAGACTTTAGACATTACAAGATGAGGTTCCAAACAATTGCTTTCCACAAAGGGAAAGTTGAACAAAGCAAACTTAACAGATATCTCTAGGGAGCAAAAATATATCAGGTAATAATTCATACCATAGTATGCTTACTCTATATAGGTATTACTGCTGAAATTTCAAGCTTATTGCTATGTTTTATATGTATACCAGGACTTGTTTAAATGTTCAAAGACTAAATTTCGAAACAAGTTTGAAGTGAGCTAAAGCTATACCAAATAAACAAATTGATCCATTGTCACTCTATTTTTCACGGGTTTACTACAGACTTCTATATAAAGATGAGCACTGATGAGAAAACTGAAGATACTCAGAAGCCCTGGGTGATGTAAACTGAATTCCGTGTTCTCCATGGTGTAGTGCAGAAAGTGTTTGATTCTTCAGAAATACACCCAGCAAGCTGCATTGGGGTGAACTATATTTCATGTTAATATTCAGCTGGCATTGCCTACCTGCAGTAGAGGAACATACAGGGCTCAAATAATTTGTTTGACTGGTTCTTTCTGTTCTATTCCTGTACACGAACACATCACTGGATAAGAGGCATAAACTCTGGCTTAAAAAAGATTTTGCTAGCTCACAGCAAGGTTATTTTCAACCCACTAGCTTTTTTATCAGAAGACTGTAACCTTAATTAGCTTGAAATTGTGGTGATTCCTGATTGCACTTTCCCCTCTCCAGGTCATACTTCAGTCTCCTACTAACTCAGCTCTGAGGAGAAGAACATGTTTACCATTTTGATGATGATACCTTAATCTGCCTGAATCAGCAGTGTGGAATTAAGGGCCAGGAAGTAGGACATCTCACAGTTTTTGCACCAGCCACTATCTCAAAAATGGCTGCAAACACATTGATTTCAGCACTGAAGGTACAAAATTATAGCTGCAGCCTTCCAATACCTGAAGGGAGCCTACAAGAAAGATGGAGAGAGACTCTTTACAAGGGCTTGTAGTGACAGAACAAAGGGTAATGGCTTCAAACTGAGAGAGACTGGATATTAGGAAAAAAAATCTTTACAAAGAGGGTGGTGAGGCCCCAGAACAGGTTTCCCAGAGAAGTTGATGCCCCATCCCTGGAAGTGTTCAAGGCCAGGTTGGATTGGGTTCTTAGCAACCTGGTCAAGTGGAAACTGTCCCTGCCCATGGCAGGGTGCTTAGAATAAGATAATCTTTAAGGTTCATTCCAACCCAAACCATTCTATTATTCTAAGATTTAGAGAACTACAACAGTCTGGGAAGCAGGTTATGCTAATTAAAACTACTTTTCTCATGTTATTTTTCTGTCTTCCTTCCATATGTTCTTGTGTCGTATGTAGTGTCAATTTTATTAATGTCATTTCACCAGTTATTGTCACTCATACTATGAGCCTTTCTTTCAAGCAGTGCATTGAATGACCACCTACTCCAGACTTCAATCTACTAGATAAAGGAGCATAGAAGCATCTCTTTCCATTCTCCATAAGGACCTTGCAGGCTGGGGTGGCTTGGGCCAATGTCTCATTTGTGGAGATGTTTTAGTGCTTTCCCTCCTTAGTGAATTTTGGGGGTTCTCTTCAGCCCAGAAGGAGCCGTAGTGCTGCCCAGAAATGCAGTACCAGTATTACCACAGAAGAGGAGAAGGCAGATGAAGTGTCCTCAACATCTCCTCCCTCTCAATGGTAAATTCTATTTAATATTCAATTCTCAACTGAAAGCTTTTTTTCTTCATTCAGCTTTGTTTGGTTTCTATGTTATGTTAACTTTTGTAGCCAAACTTAAGAGTGCCAAAGTGTAAAAGAACACATTCTGTGTGAAATATGGTACATAAAGTTCTTTTAATTGGAGGTAATACGCAAAAAATACTTTATTGCTGTCTCACAGGTGAGAGAATTATTTGAATTAGTTGATTACTGATTTAATATTTCATTGTCAGAACACATTTGTGCCTTTTGTCAAAAGAAAAAATTACTTATGATATAGAAGAACCTTACATGTGTATTTTTAACATCTAGCAATAAGAAATGGGTCATTTGTTTTGAGCTTGTGCCACACATCAGATATCCTAAGAGTATTAAAGGGTAACTAGAAGTGTGTCATTTACTCATTAACTGGCACTAGGAGTAAGAAGTAAGTCTCATGCACTGAACAAAATTAATGTTCTATGCAGTCATTACCACAGAAAATGAAAAGCCAAATGAGCAGCAGCTTCCTGTAAGTACAGATACAGTATTCACAATTAATTACCATGAAAACTGAGACACATCTGAGAAATGAAGAAAAAAAACAGGTGGCAACTTGTAAAACAGCAGAATATATGAATAGAACTCCTAGCAGCTATTTTAAAAAAAAATTTATTAGAAAAAGCATGCTACCCTTTAAAAATCTTTAAATATTTGCTTCCTTCAAGGCTCTGAGGAAAAAAAAAAAAAAGGAAAAAATTTAAATTTCTAGAAAGGAAAGAATAAAGATTTTGAAGCAGAGAGAGCTAGTAGCAATGACTCCAAAGAGACTTGTATATTAAAGGCATTTATTGAAATATTGTCTATAACGGGCTTTTGGACCACTTCCTCAAAAATTGAAAAGCTCAGAAGTCAAACTTGTAGAACAGCAAGAGAAAAATAAGAAGAGACAGGTGCCAATAGATTGATAAACTCATCAATGATAAGGGATCAGAAACATTAGTTCAAAGACAATAGTCCTCAGTTGTTGGTACTTCAGTTACAGCACTCTGATTAGGTTGAAGAAGGAAAAATAAACCTGTCACAGACAAATAGTACAGAGATAGTCCTTAAATCACCAAGACAAACACACAAATTTTCATTCATTCCCAGAAGTTGCTTCCTAGAGGGAATGTAAAAGCAGAAAAATATTTTATATAACCAGAGTCTGATATAACAGAAGACACTTTACAATAAACTAGAACTGTATTTATAACGTTCAGTATGTGTGTCAGGGAATATTCCTCAAACTTCTACCTGTCCTCAGAAATAGATGATCCTGGAATATACCTTGCTTCATTACTACTTGGTGAACTATAAGAAAACTAATTTCTTTTTTTATCCTCTTTACAGAAATTTGGATAACCTGAGGATGGAGAATGGATGGAAAAAATATTTCTTCTTTCAATGTATTGTGCTTGTTAGCATAATGATAGAATGGTTTGTCTTGGAAGAAACCTTAAAGATCATCAAGTTCCAACACTGCTATGATCAGGAACGTCTTCAACCAGATCAGGTTCCTCAGAGCCCAATCCAACCTGACCTTGAATGTTTGCAGGAATGGAGCATTCACCACCACTCGGGGCAACCTTCTCCAGTGTCTCACCACTCTGTAAAGAATTTCTTCCTAATATCCAATCTAAATCAATTCTCTTTTAGTTTAAAGCCATTACCCCTTGCCCTGTCAATCTGATCACCTGGCCTTGTGCAAGCCCTAGTGAAAAGTCACTCTGACTTTCTTGTAGCGCCTTCAGGTAATGGAAGGGGCTCTAAGGTTTCCCTGGAGCCTTGTCTTCTCCACGCTGAACAGCCCCAACTCTCCCAGCCTTTCCTCGCAGCAGAGCTGCTCCATGCCTCTGATCACCTTGGTGCCTCCTCTGGCCTGGCTCCAGCAGGTCCCTGTCCTTCCTGTGCTGGGCCCCCAGAGCTGGATGCAGCCCTGCAGGTGGGGTCTCAGCAGAGCAGGGCAGAGGGGCAGAATCCCCTCCCTGCCCTGCTGCCCACGGGGCTCTGGGTGCAGCCCAGCGCACAGGGGGTTCCTGGGCTGCAATTGCACTTTGTTAGCTTGTGTCCAGCTTTTCATCCATCATGAACTTTTGCTCTAGTATAAAATGAAGCAAAAACTCCTAGTTCTTTCTTTCTTGCCACTACCACAGGAACACATACAGCAGTACGTATTTTTTACCTCCCTCTTGGACTATTTGCCTGCCTGCATTCCCCTTCATTCCTCCTACTAATATGCACTTCCTACACTCTGTCTGATTGGAGGCTACTGTGTTATGTAAAATGAGGAATAATCAAGATTTTCTCATGGTAATTTATCAAATCATGTTTTTTTTTCAAGAGCAGAGCATCAGGACTAGAAAAAAAAAGCAAAAAAAAGATAACATTCTTATAATGTTTCTGAAATACATTAATTGTCAATATCTATTTCCCCCCCTTTATGTTGACCATATTTAATGTCTTTTTAGTTTCTTAGCTGTCATAAACATCTGTGTTGTCCTGAGGCCTAACTCAGAGTTGTGATACTTCTCAAGTATCATAGTGGATTGAGATACTTTTTAAATAATTTCTTGCATTATTTTGTCTGAGTTTACTACTGCTTTTCTGTACTGCATCATTCCATTTGTTCATAATGTTCCAAAATGACACTGGAATGTTTTTGAAGAAAAAATGGAAATTAAAAAAAAAATTCTATGTGATGTAGGCCAAAAGCAGCGTGTAGACTGGAGGGTTGAATCTGTTTGAACTTTCAGAAGCATGACTGGTTATTAGCTCTACAAACAAGGACACAGGATACATTCCTCTGGGAACAAAAGAGTTTACTTTTACTTGAAATCTCCACAAGGAGGCATTGAAAAAATTACAAACAGTAGGATCAATGAACTGTATTTTTTCTGCTGCTTTGCAAAGCAGTGCCATTAACTTACTTTTTTTGTTGTTGATTTTTTCTTTTTACTTCATGCTAAGCAAAAAAATGTACTGTCCCATGGTACATTACCTGCTAACCACCTGAGTTGGTTGGTGAGTTGGTAATATACTAATGCTTTTTCTTGTGGATTTCTCTCCAGAGATTTGAGCTGCCCCAGCAGTAAGGTACAGCAAATTTCCATATCCTCATGGCCTTTAAAAATAGGAAAATCTTCAAAATGTCATTGTAAGTCCTTTTATGTACCCTCTACATTTGCCATAGAAATTGATCTTGTAGAGAAAAACCTATGCTCTTTCATCCAGGACTCTTTATGAGAATTAACTGGTTTTGTTTAATATAATTCCATCTTCAGGCCTTCAAGTTTCTGCAGAAGACCCAGTGACCCAGCCTGCTAGAACTCTGTAACATAAAAGGTTTTTTTCCACTCAAGAAACACAGTTTTATGCCATGTTGTTATGACTGTCATCTGACTTCCAAAGCTAAATAAATATTTGCCAGAACTTCCAGTTTTTGCTCCTTGAGAATTTATCCTCATATAAAGCTTTTCATCTTTGGTAATACATACCACATGTTGTGTTCGTCACCCAAATTAAACTTATCATGGACTTTCTTCTGGTTTGTTAGTAATCATCAAAATCTATTTTTCATGATAATGCTATCTCTTTTTCTGGAATTCTGAAAGTGCATCTGCACTGCATTTCAAGCACAGGACGCAGTTTAACACGGTGATGTCAACTGCCCATTCTTGAAGCCAGTTGGAAGCCAGCCACTTCCAAATCAGAAACAAAGTAATACACTAGATAACATCAAAGCTGAGCTAATAGGCCCCTATGAGAAACAATGTACATTAGCTAAGGTTCATTGTCTGACACACACAACTTCTAGGCAGGTTAGCAAACTGGCAGAGCAAATTCACATCTGCCTGCAAAACACTGCGCAGACACATCTTTCATTAGAGCAGATAATAGAGGTCCCATTACAAGAGACTAGATTAGACACGAGATCCTATTCCCCAGTGTGCCTGTCCCTTCACACAGAGCCTGATCCAGCGGGAATTCAGCCAACACTGAATCCTGTTGTATTCAGCTGATATTTTCCAGTTCATTAAGCTTGTCTTGCTGTTTTTCTCTCCTACAGTACTATCCTGTTCAACAAATTCATTCGGGTGTGCCATGTAGTACTGGAATTTTTATTCTACTACAAAAACTAAAACATGAAGGACTCTACAAACTTGTCATTTTTGGAAATAAGCTTCTTTAAAGGAGCATAATTTGCTTGGGAAAGATTATGAATATTAAATCAGCAGATGTGTTTCTCCATCAATAAATTGCAAATTCCATAGCTTTTGTTTGGTTTTGTAGGTTTTTTTCCTTTTTTTTAGCGTTTTTCAAACAGGTTTTTGTTTCATAAAGCCTACATCAAGTTTGTGCTTTTGTAATGCTTCCAATTTGTTTGAGCAGGTATGCTCTGATCTCTCTTGGGTAGTTCGGCAAACAGTTCTCATGCCTGTAAATTTGCAACAGATGTCTAAGTCTTGAAACATATGTATTATATAGTCTATAAACTGCGTGAAATAAAATTATTAGGAGGTAGCAAACTTATGGAATGATTTCCTTATATTTTGACTATTGTAAAATCCATTACTGCTTCTCCACTATTGGACATTCTGCTGCATCTAGATTATAAGTGGCACATAATACCACTGATGTATTGTTGCTTTTTCTGTAGGTACAGGTACGTATTTACTAACAATGGCAATGTACCAGCAGACATTAGAACCCAAATTTATCTTTATGACAGTTAAGGTAGATCTCTCTCTCCCTCTCCTTGAAATGACTTGTAAAATGTTTTGTTGCGGTAAATTGGAAAAATTGGAAAATGCCTTTTTTTTTTTTTTTCTGTTTTGTTTACGTTGTAAAAGTTTTATGTCTTGGTTCTGCCATGATCCAGCTATGACTGGATGCAAGACACTGAAATACCACAGACAATTCTCACAGTATTTTCTGTGCAGATTTTCAGACCCAGAAGTTTGAATAGCTAGCAAAGATTTAGAGATTTACTCACCACTAATTTAATCTGTATTTTGTGTTGTCTCATTGTATGGTATGGACAGTGACTATACAAAATATTTGAGCCCAAGATGGAATAATTAATTTTAAATGTCTCATAAAAGTATTTATCTCCAAAGGCTACATATTGAGGTTATTTATCTTCAGTTTTAAAGACTGGAGAACTACACAATTAACAGCTGCAAACACAATATTTTAACAGAAATACAATATGCATATTTTAATGATATTTTATTATAATGTATCCTTTAAACCATACATATAATGTTTAGATTTTCCTTACATTCAAAATGTTAAATATACCTTTCAATATAACTTTAGACTGCAGCCTTATTACATGTTGTTATCTCCAAAAATCCAATCTCTCACCTCTTCCTGCTATTAAATGCATAGTTGTTGACAAATATTAAAAGAGAAGAAGCTATTTAACAGTTAATGCATTAAATACAGTTCTCCTATCTCATTCAGTAAGCATATCAGATCTGGCTAAAACTCAATTTCATAAAATGTCAAATTTTCACTGTCAAAATTCAATTTATTAGGAAAAGGACAAAACATTTAGAAACAAGATACTCTTACAACAGTGCTTCCAACTTAATAATTGGATTTTATCATTGCTTATCACTGTGTGAGGGAAGAAAAACTGCTATGACAAAGAAAGAAAATAAACCCTAGTATATACTTCAGACTAGAACGCTATCATACACATTTTAACTACACACCAAGTTACCTGAATTACTGATTACAGCAAGTGATGAGGTACCTTCAAATGCATTAAATTACTGAGAGCATTGATGTGCTCTATATACCTTCCCAGGCAGTTTGTGAAGAAAATACAGAATGTACTGTCAGAACTCCTCATGTACAGAAAACAAGGAGGATGTTTAATAGGGACTCACTTGCCCATTGCAGACTTTTCCTGGGCTCCAGGGAGGTTGTTTTTGGCTGGCTGGCTGGCCCTGAGGAGTTCAAGCACAGCATTCCCACCCTGCACTCCAGGCGCACCTCTTGAGTCCAGCCAGCAATTCTCTTCCCACAGCTGATTTTGATTTTTCTCATTAGAGACAGGGCTGCACAACAAATTCCACCTCTCCAGCTTCCAATGGAAGACAGATGAAGCTGGCAATACTTATATCACACAGTATCTGGGTTATGAACTGCTGAATTTCATATTTTTCATTCAGCATTTATATGATATCTGATTATGAGAGAGAATCTAAGAATCAGGGTACAATCACTTTTTGTTAATTGACCATTACTCTGTTCACAAACCCCATTTAGAGTGTGTTCATTTTTCTGTAAAGTACTGTGCCAGAGAGGTGACACGGAATAGTATTTAAATGTATCTTCAAATTTCTTAGATTTTAAGTTTTGTTAACAATAAATCTGCCACTTTTCACAGCTAGGGAAAGTCAAGATTAATTTCAGTTGCATGAGTAAGGAATAATGCTAAAAGATTAGGCCTGCTTCATCAGAAGCAGAGAAATTTTATTTTTTTTCAAAGTGATGTGTTCATGGCCATCCAATTGCAGCATTGCAGACAACTTTTTCTCCCTGAAAATATGATTTCACAGAGTGCACCTGCTTTACCTTGAATGAAGGTTAAGACCTAAGAATTGTTCAAGAAGCAATGGCAATACTGGAAAAATCTTTCCTGTAACCAATCAAATTGATATCTTTGAATTTTGTAATACTCAAAATAGTAGGAGGGCATCAAACTATATTAACCCAGGCTAGGTCATTTCACTGAACAGATATTCAGTGAAATAACTGGATAATAATTTGATGCATAAGAATTTCTATTTACTCTAAAATGACACTATTAAGCATACAATTCAAAGACCAGGATAAAGTACTTAGCATAGTTAAAATCTGCTTCAAACCTACAAAAATAACTCTTGTAAATTTTCTTGTGGTTAGCCAGAAAAGCCGCTCGGAAGATACCGCGCTGTACGAGGAGCCAGGACCCCATCCTCTCCATGACAACAGTCAGTCATGCCATATAAGGAAGTTGCTTGCGCATACCGTGGTTACTTAAGCCAGCGCTTGCCGGAAAATAAACGCATTTCACCATCCACCACATTGGTGTTCGTGTGTGATCTGCCCGTCAGGCCTGTAAGTTTAGCCAACGGGTCCCTCTCTTGGAACCAGGTCGCCACGCCTCGACCATTTCGAGGCAACATAGTGGTGCCAAAACCCAGGAATCGCCCCCCGATACACGGGCGTGGGCGACCGGGCGACGGGGCTCGCGCTGGTCCAGGAGGGACAGCCGGAGCAGCAGGGGAGGACACTCCCATACCGCCAAGATGAATGCGCTTGGCAAGGTAGTGGCAGAACTGCATAAGCAGTGGGGGATTGAATGCAAGTTAAAAGACTTTGATTGCACGATCACGCGACTGTTGGAATTAAGGGCTATTGACCGCCCCATAGACATCCTGCACTCAGGTTGCTGGGGAGAATGTACTAATGTTCTCGTTAATGTTATCGCCTCCGGCACCGGCAAATGCCTTAAAAGTTGGAGGAAAGTCATTCGGGCCCTTGAAAAAGCCCTGTTAGAACAAGAAGCGTGGAAAGCTGCCCAAAACTGTTTAAAAATCACTCCGAGGGTGGGGGTGGCGGCTGCTACCCAGACCGTGTTTGGCGGTCACACACCACCTGAAACAAACAACCGCGCTCGACCCTAGTCCCCTAACTCAGATAGCGAAAACATTTGTGAACTGCAGAGCTACTCTAGTAAAGCATGCCCTGAAGAAGTCAGGGAAAAGCCACCACCTTATGCGCCGCAAAATGGCACCAAGCAAGAGGGAGAGGGGCGGAACGAGGAGCCCTTTCCCGCCACGGACATGTGTAATCGCAAACATGAGGGGGAGGGCACGGCTGGCAGGAAGGAGGAGACCCCAAGGTCCAATCAGGGGGTGCGCCATAACACATTCCCTTATAAGGCTGAAGACTCCCCTGAAGGGAGGCGGAGGAAGGGAGGGAAGGAACCCACCCACGGGAAGGTTATAGGGCGGAGCCTGACTAAAAGATGCCGTTATCCGGAAGATCCCTACTATTCAACTTCCGATCCCTACCACTCAACTTCCTCTGACTCGGACAGTGAATATGGGTGGGCCGGGCGAATACCATGGAACAAGTGGCGGGGAAAACAAAAGAATAAAGAGCAATATTCACCCAATACAGAGTCCGATTCTGATTCAGACAAGAAATACATGCCAGCCCCTCCCATTAAATTTACCAGTCCATCCACACCACGACCAAACATAAGAGGCCTATCAAAGCCTATGCCACTAACAAACTGGGAAAAGGTCCAGTCGGCACTCACTGATTTACCTGAAACAGCGGTACAAATCTTCCCGGTTAGAAGAGTAGACAACAATTTACCGGCCTATTCCCCTGTAAACTCCAAAGATATGCAAGCTGTTGTCAAAGCCATTGCTGAGAAAGGCATCAACTCTGCCATGGTTTCCACTCTAATTGATGGCCTTTTTGGCAATGATGATATGCTCCCCTTCAACATCAAACAGACGTGCCGTATGATTTTTGATGGGGCAGGGATGATTGTGTTTAAACAAGAATGGGAAGACAATCTAGAAAAAATGCTTGCCAGAGTTAGCGGAGATCAGCACCCGCTGCGCCACTCTAGCCAGTCACGGCTGATGGGTCACGACCCACAAATGATCAGCCCCCAAGCACAAGCCCAAGGCCTGTGAGCCTCCGAAATTGCCGCTACAACCTGCACAGCCAGAGAAGCCATTTGCGCCGCTTGCAGAATAGTAGCCAAGCCGGCTCCATGGACCACCATTAGGCAAACTGAAAGCGAACGTTTCACCAAATTCGTGGATCCCCTCCAAGCAGCCGCGGACGCCTCTGACCTACCGGCAGAAGCAAAAGGCCCAGTTCTTGAAGGATGCCTTCGGCAGTAATGCAATCAATCTACTAAAGAGCTTTTACGATCAGTGCCATCCGGCGCCAGTCTCGCAACAATGATTAAGCACGTCGTAAGAGAAGAAAACTTGGCCCCAGTCAATGCCGTTGTCAGCGCCGTGCTAGCCCCACTTCCAGCCGTGGTCAGCGCTGCCGTTGCTGAAGCCATGGTTGTTCGGAACTATCCCAACCAAAGCCAACCACTGCCTACAGGTCCCCACGCTTAAAGCCAAGAGGACCCTGCTGGGCCTGTGGCAAAAAAGGCCACATCGCCCGGGAGTGCAGAAATCGCCCACAGGGAAACGGGCAGGGGAGGGGGCAGGCGGGCCGCATGCAGCCTCCTCCCAACTGGAATGCTCAGCGGCCCAACTATGTCAATCTTACATGGCACGGACAGCTTCCGAACCAGTTGCCCCCTCAGGAAGTCACCAGTTCCGTGGCCCAACACTCGCCCCTACAGCAAACATTCCCCCAACCAATGACCCAGCAAGAATTCCCCCAACCAATGACCCAGCCAGAACCTACTGTGTTCAACCCCCCCCCGAAAGTCAACTCGGAGAACAGAACCCCTGGGTGGCCCTGGCAATGCGGTGCAACAAACCACCAATAGTCTGGGGAATCTGCCGAGAATACAAATGCAACCCTAACAAATTTGACTGGGAATACAGCAGCATCACCCTCAAATTACTTTTCTTAATCGACACCGGCTCAGATGTTACGGTCATCCCACAGTCGCTCTGGCCTCCGTGTTGGAGGTTAAAAGATGTCCCCGATGTAAGAGAGTAGGAGGAACCTCCACCTCAAGGAAGAGTGTAGAACCCATATCAATCATCATATATGATGGAACCGGCACAGAAGTCAGAGTTCACATGTACGTCCTTCCCGATAACCCTCCTGTTCGGCTGCTGCTTGGACGAGACGCTCTATCCCAATTGAACGCCAGAATGACAGATTTACCCTGAGGGCCACTGCTGCGTACCCACCCATCCCAATCCAACTAACCTGGAAATCAACAGACCCCGTATACGTTGAGCAGTGGCCCATACCTGAGCCTCGACTGTCCACCCTCCTACAATTAGTTTGAAGAGAACTGGAAAAAGGTCACATTGAACCCTCCATCTCGCCGTGGAACACCCCTGTGTTCGTCATACCTAAACGTAACGGCAAAGGCTTTCGTTTACTCCACGACCTGCGAGCTGTTAATAAGAAGATCCAACCCATGGGCCCCGTACAGACAAGATTGCCTAGCAACTCCTTTATCCCAGTGAACCAGCCCTGTGCAGTAATTGACATTAAAGACCGCTTCTTCTCAATACCCCTGCACGAACAAGATAAAGAGCGATTCGCTTTCTCCATCGTGTTCCCCAATGGACAACCCAATCTTTGGTACCAATGGGAAGTCCTCCCTCAAGGGATGGTAAATTCTCCTACCATTTGCCAGATTGTGGTGAGCCAAGCATTAGCACCAATCCGGTCGGCGAATCCCCAAGCCACCATCATCCAATACATGGACGATATCCTAATAGCGGCTCCTCTACACAACCAAGTAGACAGCCTTATAACAGCAGTTTCTGAAGTTTTAAAAGCCAACGGCTTCGAGATAGCAGAAGCAAAGATAAAAACAGGCCCTTCAGTCACATTCATAGGCGTAAAAATCAATGGCTCCTACATATCACCCCCAGCAGTAAAAATTCACCGTAACATCAAAACATTACATGATGCACAGCAAGTAGTAGGGTCACTGCAGTGGCTGCGTAACATTGTCCTTGTTCCACCCGAAGTTATGTCCCTGCTGTACGACCTCCTTAAAGGTAAACACCCATGGGAACCTAAAACCATTTCCGAAGAAGCCGCTCGCTCACTCGACTATATCGATAAGCAACTGTCCACCGCAGTTCTTTCCAGGTGGAATCCACACCTACCACTGGACTTGTACATACACTTCACAAAGGAAGGGGGAGTCGGAGTATTAGCGCAAGGACCTGTGATTCAGCCAAACCAGTGCAGTGGGTAGTCCTCGGAACACTATCACGAGCCTTCACCCCTGGAGTGGAATGCATCAGAAACCTAATCATGAAAGGCAGAAAACTCGCTCTGAGCCANGCGAGCCTTCACCCCTGGAGTGGAATGCCTCGGAAACTTAATCATGAAAGGCAGAAAACTCGCTCTGAGCCATCTGGGTCTCGAACCAGCAAAAATATACTTACCCTTTCGAAAGCAAATCCCGTCATTGTCCTTGGCACTCTCAGAGTGCCTTGCCCTAGCTTTGTTCGGCTTCGCAGGAGAACTCTGTCATGCCACGAAGCCTCCGTGGTCTCAACTATTAGCCATAGTAGACACAGATGTCCCACCAAAGGTCAGGAGTCGACCCCTACCAGGCCCAACCACATTCACCGACGCTTCCTCAACAACTTTTACCGCAGCAGTCGTATGGCAAGAACAAGACCAATGGCAGTGTATTAAAAGAAAAGACAAATCTTTGTCAGTCAAAATACTAGAAGCCTCGGCAGTAGTA
>VYXF01009379.1:0-47424 GCA_013397295.1 Polioptila caerulea
TGCCATTAATGGTATCATCTTCACGAACAGATGAAAATCACTGGACTACAACTCTGAGAACACTGGGGAGAGAAGGGTGTGGTGAAATGAATTGGTGTTTAGGTGCCTCATTGCAGAATTCAGACCCACAAAATTCCATTGAGCTTTTGGATAGCTCTAGGGGCAGTTTAGAGCTGTTCTTTTCCAAAAGTACTTGTTTCTCCAGGCATATTGGATAAATCCATCTTGTCTCAAATGTGGGTGGAAGAAGCAGCAACTGTAACTGTACCACTGCCTCCTTTGAGTCCAAGTTTAGTGGAAAGAATATTTATCACATTTATAAGAAAGAGGGTTCAGGGTCCTTTTCTAAATTAATTCAAGTCTCCTTGGAAGGAATTCAAACACTTGATCTGTGACCTGACCAGGAGGCAATGAGGTTGATTCTCCTAATCCCCACAATCCAGCTAATATATCCTGGCTACAGGGAGACATGGGGATTGCACAGCAAGCAAAATTGGTGGTTTTTCCTCTTGCATGTGTCACATGCTTTGGATAAGAGGTGGAATAGGGAACAACACTCTCTTTTTCAAGTTATTCACTTGCTTTTTTCTCAAGAAAGGATTTGAGGGCTAGTCCCAAACCAATAATTCAAATTCCAGTCTATCACATCATCCCAAGAGAGGCAGCAGTCATTTCTCTTCCGTTTACAGTCTGATTTGCTAACCTTGGAGGCTGCAGGACTCGTCACACCCACAGGCTCAGTTTGGCAGAAGAAATAAGCCCGGTGCCCACAGTATGACAACCTTCACTGCAAGACACTCCAATCTACTGTATCAGAGCATGACCTTGCACCAGGGTTTCTCACACCCCTAATAACCAGAGAGCTAGTGGGTGTCTCTTCTTTCCTCCTGATTCTCCAAGATGCTACCTAGTCTTTGTTCCAGCCAGGACAGGGTTAATTTTTGCAGTAGCCAGGAGGGAGCATGGACCCAGAGGTTATCCTACACCACCTCTTTGCTGAGGGTGAAGGACAGGGACTCTTCCCTGCAGACAAGGTCCCTTCCAGTCAAGTAAGAGTGGCAGAGGGAGGAGTGGGGTAACGCGGGATCCGAGGAATCAGGTGTGAATCATTTGCCTACCCTGTACACTTGGATATTAACAATGTTGCTATTACTGTTTGCTCTCGTATCTCATTGCTGTTTCTAGTAAATTGTTCTTAGTTTGCAAATTTCACCTTTCCTGCCTCCAGTTCTCCTCTCCAGCCTGCTGCAGGGGAAGAGAGGGAGCGAGCGAGCAGCCTGAGCAGAATCTCAGAGGGAGCACTACGTTTGGGAGTGCCATTCCTGAACAGCTACTTATCTGTATCCCAAGACAGGGAAGATGGAGAGGACCCGTGTCTCCAGAATACTGTGGACAAGGGCAATGGGTGCTGCCCTGGCTTTTCTCCAGCTGCTGTATGGTGACTGAATTTGTCATAGATCTAAAGTCAATAGTGCCTGGCTCTCCGTTACAGTAAAGCTACCTTATAAGCTTAGCAATGTAAAGAGCCTCAGGGTGTAATTTATAAGGTACCTGAAGGTGTTTACTTACACTGCCTTTGGTGTAAATGGGAATCAGGCTTGGAGGCTCTGTAGGTTGTTAGGGCTTGTGTAAGGAAACACTCGTACCTCGTTTTTAGGAACTACTACTAGCCAAGGAATCACAAGCAATAATTTTCCTTTAGTGAAAGTGAAATAGCTCACACTCAGACCAGACAATTCTCATCAGGGGGTCAAGGGCTGTAACCAGCTTGTCTGTAGTAGAGAATTCTAACGTGTGCAGTTTCCAGTTGCTGGTGAAAACTCATACAGAGTTGCCAGACAACATTTATCAGCCCACACAATGAAAAAATATTAATTCTATGGAGAAAAAGTTTTGGCACATATTTTTCAATTAAACTTGATGATGAGGATGAGGGGTAAATATCTCTCTTCCCTCTGGTCTCTGTCACCTACAAGGGAGCATAGACCTGTTTGACACAGGTAGGCTTTGCTCCAACAGTTACCTAATGAGCTAGTAAAGACAATAACAGGATTAAATGTAGAATTTGATATTTGAGATGAATAGATTATTTTATGTTTTGGAAGCTAAGCAACATAGCTTTACCATGTACAGAACAGACCAGAACGTGGCTGCAGTCAGTGCCTTGAGGAATAGACTCCTTCTGGCAATCCTATTCAATAGCACAAGAAACACCCAACCATATTACCTGAGAAAGCTTTTTCCAAAAAGGTATTGTAGGGGAGGGACAAAGCCTTCCCACACCCATCTTTGCCCTGAAGAATCCTTCCAATTTGCTCTGTTCACTGAATCACATACTTGAAAAAACTCCAAACCTCCTATTGACTCATTTAGAAACTGTCAGAAAAACTTGGGATGTTACTGTGTAATCAAATTATTGCCTTAAGAAATAAGTTCTATTGTCATTTTAAGTTCTGGCAGATGCAGTAAACATATCTGGGTCCAAAACACATTATAGTATGTTATGCCTTACACTGGATCAAATACACTAGTGTTTTCATAGTATGTTTTACACATGAAGGGTTGATAACACAACCTTTTTGCGTGTACTGCAAAGAGTCTGCAGATGAATCAATGCACAGAAGCCAAAAAACATCTACATCTATGCTTAGAATAGGTTCATAATTCTCTCACATCAATTGTAGGACTACAATGAAATTAATTAGGAGCAGAATAATGCCAAAGCTGCAACACAAGCTTGTCAGTTCTGCATGAGTTCCTGAAAACATTCATTCAGTATGGACAGAAATTTGGCCTGACCTGCATTTGCAGATCCTCTTGCCTTCAGTTTTTGTGAAAACTTGAACATGATACCTCTGCAGCAAGTTCTGGTCACCCAAAATCACCTAAAATTAATAATGCAGAATATTGGTTCAAAGTCAAGTTGAGACATGTAATGGAGAAAAATTGCATTGGAAAAAAAGATTCTGGATGTTAAACATAGTCGTTTAGGGATCACTCTTTGCATGCAGCCAAAAGGGCTTGAGTTTCAAGTATCAATATACTCATGACCAACTGATTGCAAACAAGTTACAGACCAAGAATTATTCATAGAAATTATGTGATGAATCACTCCAAATAAATTTCAATAATGAGCAAATGAATGAAAATTGTGGTCAGATCATGGAAACTTTGTGAACAGAAGAGAGGAGGTGAAATTTATTGAGTTTCTTACTAGGAACTATTTGCCCAGATTCGCCTGCTACCATACAGTAACAGAAAAGCTGCAGGAAGCATCTGTGGAGCAGATGAAAAAGTCGGCAGAGCAGTTCTCGTCCTGTTCTCCTGCCACAAAGCCCATTCAGTCAGGACAGCTATGGTAGAAATACAGCTGCTTTTGCACTGCCAGTGCAGAGCAATGTACAGCATGAAAGAAACTATATTTTTCGCTTTTACTTAATTTCTTATCATTTTTCATTTTGCATGAGGAAGAACACAAATAATTTTAAAAATACCCAATTCTCTGAGCACCACCTTTTAAAATGTCTTTCAAGCTTGTTACTACAGAATAGCTCAGCTGATTCAGCAGAGTCCTGACAGGTTTAAAGTGGCATAAACAAGAAAAAAATATGGTCATTAGTGGAATTCAAGCAATTTCTACCCAAGCAATTGCTACCCAGGAAAAGAATTGGATCCTGTGCTGAGCACATATGCACCCCAGTTATTTTTGATTGAGTGACTAATAGGGAATATATACACTGTCTCTGGAGCTCAGACCCAGTTCTTCAAAAGACTCAGCACTTCTCATGTTTAGTTTCACTACATGGTACCTCTTTCCTTCATCTGAGATTCTTGGCTCTGTACAAGTATCTATGCATAAAGAAGGGAGATTATATCACTGTTAATAATAAAACTGCAATGCAAAAATACAGCAAGCACTTTGGTTTATGAGGGCAAATAAAACATTTCACTTCAACACACTGAGGACAGATTTATTTTTCGCTTGCTTCTTTATGAAATGGCTCCCTATACCATATATTTGCACATACATGCAAGCAGAATAGAAAAGAAATCATGCTGGTTCTTGGTTGCCCCCAGAACTGACAGAGTTAATGTATGGTCTAAGAAGAGTTTTCCAATGGAATTTTAACCTTTTCCTCCAACAGAGATTCACGGATTTGATTCCTGTCATCGCTGAAGCCAACAAGAAAACTATTGTTTATTTCTGTGGGAAAAGGATCAGGTCCCTTATTTGCAATTTTGGCATTTTTCAGAATAGTGTATTTTTTTATTAAAAGGAAATAAATCCCTATCTGCATTTAATCACACAACTAGCATGAAAATGAACTCAATGAATAAAAATGTCAGGAGTGGGAAATGATAGGGTTCTCTCTTAGCCAAGTTTTCTGTCTAAAATTAGCCTGCCTTTCTGGATTTACTGCTGTTATTAAGTGAATGTCCTTTTGACAATAAAGCAGTGCTTCTTGGATTTAGACAGTGTTGTGAAGAATATGATAAAGTGCTCTGTGATGTATGACTTTGATTGACTCAGGGGACCTTACTGTTTCGATGCTGTGGTCTGTTCTTTGTTTGCTAGATGAAGATTTTCTGTTCATTTAATACTCAGTTCAGGACTAGAAGTTGGAGAAGGATGTGTGTAAAGATGTAGAGTACCTTGTTTCTGCCATACTAACATGATGAATTATAGTGTATTAAGAAAGTGTTGACACATGTGGGAATAGACTCTTGACATGCTTGCCAGTAATTAAGGAACATTGTATGTAAAGTCACTAAAAAAGTTGGAGGCTTATTCTTTGTTATAGGGATGTTTTGCCAAGTGCTGTTATTCATAGTCTTGATGGAAAATACTTGTATCTTCAAAATTGTTGTGGTTCGCACAATAATGAGGGCAACAGAAAGAGGTTCATTAGTATGAATTTTTTCAATGTTTCCGATAGGTAATCATTTTCCTGCCGGAGAGGAAAAAGTGTTCTAAGCCTCACTGATAAATTACCTGAGCTTTACCAAAGCAGTCACAGGGCTTGAGGAGCTGCTCCTCAAGTGTAAGGGACTCTGCATCCTCTGCACAAACACCCCAAGCCTGTGCCTGAAACCTGCTCTTCACGTGCATCTCCTCAGAGTCGTGGCCAGGGCTGTAACTTCCCCACCTTTGGCTCATGAGAGCATGCCAAGGGCAGCCTCCATGCCTGCAGGAGGAAGCAGGAGAGAGCCTTACAGGGAGCTGCAGCTGCCCTCCCTGGTCCCCCTGTGGATCCCAGGGGCTCAGCCACCATCTTGGAGCGTGGCCCTCATGCCCTCTGCAGGATGCCATCTACTAGCCCTGGTCCTTTTCCATGGACTCCATGCAGGTCTAGGGGGCTAATTTCCTCCAAGCTTTGTATTGGTAAGACAAACATATTAGCCCACCAGACACCTTGTGCAGGGCATAGATCTAGCTGTCCACAGGATGTGTTTTATCATGCTGCTACCCCTTGCTCATTCTGGAGAAATTTGTCCACTCCTCTATGCTCCAGCTGGATGAACCTGCCCCTTTCCTACAACTTAAACACTACTGCTGTGGACATGAGGGTCTCATGTGCCCCAAGATATACTTAAACCTCTCTTTGGCTTTTTTCTTTTCATTGGTGAAAGGTGAGTGCTCCTCCATCATTTTGAGGGGCAGGGTTTGGCAGGGAATAAGCACAGTACCAGTTTCCTTAGCTTTCCCCAGGGAGCCTGTTGAGTTCATTGTAATGCAGCCCGGGCCTATCCTCCCTTTCTTGCTTTACCATATTTTGTTTCCTTTCCTTCTGAATAATTTTCTTGAAGACTGAAAAGCAATCAGGAGACATTTCAGCCAACTCCCTACTAAATCCTAAGATATGCCCTATTTAGATAGTTTTTTAATGTGTAATGCATACATTTAGCAGAAAGATTTTACTGAGGGAGTTGGCAATTAGTGTTTGATAAATGCTGAAAAATTTGGTCTGCAGAGACAATTTACTACTTGATTCAAAATTACAATACGCCACTGAAGGACAGACATTAGAGAGACTGAACAGAGCTCCTAGGCTGACAGTTACTCAAGCATTTGGTATGAATAAATGCATATCTCTCAATGTGAAATTTCTCAGCAAGACTGTGTGCAAGTGTGGCTGTTGAATACACATCGCCATACTTAACAAGTCAAACGGCACCAATATGAGTTCCAAAAAGCTCACAGAAATACTCCCCAGTGAGTGTTGCAGGGCTGTGTTGCCTGTGCCCATGCTGGCACAGTTAGACTCCCTGGAAAATGTGACATTCTGTGATTCAAAACCATCCTTGGATGTTGAGGGTAACACCATTCATTTATAAAGCAAGTGACAGGTTCACAGACAGCACAACTAAGCATCAAAGGAATGTCTCAGAAGACAAAAGTAAACTAGAAATTATTCCAAGGGTACTTTTTAGTCTTTCTTTCTTTTCATCTTTCTGGTACACTCTTCAATATCAGAATTTTCTTCAGATTTCCCTACAGTAATGTGCTTAAACGTGAATTCCAGTGCCTTTTGATTTATCAAAAGTATTTAGTTCGATGAATTGTATTGTTTACACAGCAAAATTCTTTTATATCTTTCCACTGGCCATCGTAGCCTCCACAGAGTGTACCAGCCAAATATATAAACTCTACATATGTTTCTACTAGAGTAACTGGACTCGCAATTAAGTCCAATAGTTTTTACTCTCAAGAATTTAATCACATCCATCATAGCATTTCAGTAAATCAGAGTTTTCCTTTCCTACCTCGTTAGAGACTTACGTTAACATTTAGCTCCTGGGACTGTAAGAACCTTTCAGCTCTTAAAGGAAATGATAAAGAGAAAAGGATGGAGAACAATATAAAATCCCAAATGGTGTAACAGAGATAGATGGGGAACAATACCACTGCTTCTCACAGTACCAGATCCAAGGGGCATCCATTAAACCATGAAGCAAATGAAGATGTAGTTTTTCATGCAAAGTCCCATAACTATTGCAGACGAGGTTTGTGGAAGGCAAAGGTATAACAGTGGTCAAAAAGGGATTACCCGGATTTGTGGAGAATAGGCCATTAGTGGCTATAAAAGTGATGGCTTAGCTGCAACCTGAGACAGACTGTGGGAAGGGTGGTGGGGGAAAGCATCCCTCCAGCCTGCCTTACTCTCTGCTCTTCCAACTCAGCCAGCTCTGCCATTCAAAAACCTGTTAGGTTATGGTGACTTCTGGTCTCACCCAACCACTCTGGAAGCCCCGATTCTCCTGTATTTTCATTATGAAGGTAGTTTTTTTGGTAGTTCATTGTGCAAGGATGCTAAACTTTTTTTTTTTTTTCTTTAATAAAAAGAACAAAATTTACTTAACCTAGACTGTTATGCTGTGGAAAGGCTGAAGACATGCTCTCATCTACAGCACTGGAGTCCTTTTTGATCCTGTTTAACAAGACATAGAAGACATTTAAAAGGTTCCAAATGCTGCAAAGAAAATGATTCAAAGAATTAATAGTGTGGGAGGGAATTTCTACAGAAGATATAAGTAAAAAAAGAATAAACAGGACCATTTATTTTACAATGGACAAAGGAAAACATATGGTAGAGATATATAAAATGTGCAGTGTGTGTAGAAGTCCAAAAATATGTTTCTATCCATACTCTTCTAGACTAAAAAAGAAATGCACTCAATATGAAGTAAAATGCAACAAGTGAAAGAAGACAGATTTGTTTGCAATGCCTAAATATCTCCTAAAGATTACTGCTACCACACATCTCTGAAATAAATATATCCATGGCACACAGATTTAACTGTTTTCTCAGGGAAGAACTTCTTCTGTTCTGTTTGCTCTTAAAGAGTTCCAGCCCTGTTTCCACTCGATTAAAAAAAATAGTGTCATTGACATTTTTCATTTTTCAAATTGAATTTCAAAATGCATTTTCAAGCCAATTTTTTTAACAGTCAGAATGAAAGTTAAGGAAGAATCTTATTTCCTGTCAGCTGGCATTGGTTTTCATGTGTTTTTTGTCCAGTATTGGGCTCTTTCACTTTTTATGGGAAAACAGATTTTTCTCAAAATTGGCTAAACACAGAAAACAACCGTACTGTTGCAATGTAACTTTCAAAAAATAATTTTGAATTTTATTTTCACAAAAATAAAAATTAAAAAAAAAGAGGCGGATGCACGAGGGAGATTTTAATGACAGCCAGTTAATCTTCTGGAAACATCCATCAAAGTAAACACTTTGAATTCACTTCAGTTCGGAAGTTTCAAAAAAGAGATTTAGAGGCAAAAGAAACAGTAGGAGCATGCACATTGAGAAGTGGTGATGCAGAAGGGAAGAACTGCAAATGGCTATGTCTCTGTTTATCAGGCATCCATTAATGACTGGTTAATGTGTGATCCTAGAGAATAAGCAGCTATAAATAGACTTAGCACAGAATACTGCGTTAAAAGTGACCTCGGCAGAAGTGTTGTAGCTGCTGTCACTGATTCTGGGATACTAGTGTAGTTGAGTGATTAGTAAAATACAGCTTAGTGGTTCCTACATTTCTAGCAGATATTTACGTCTAGTTTGGGGCTTGATTTGGCAAACCTTATTCAAGTGAAAAAACACTGTCCAACCAACAAAGAAATGCTTGCGCATCATCTTCTGGCGCTCACACTTGGGCTTTATTGGGTCAAAACTTCAACTGAAGGTGGCAAAAGTTCTGCCTGAGTAAACTCTGTGTGAGGACTTCCAGGTCTGTCCCAATGGGACTGCTCTCAGGAGTAAGGGTTGAATTGTTATACCACAAAATACCAGCTGTAGTTACGTTAACCAGGATAAAGTTTCAAGGGATATCCAATCTCCATGCCTCAATGTAAAGCTAATCACCAGCTGGACTACAGAACAAATTTCCCCTCTGGTATAATATCACACAATTATATGCATTATGAGGGTTTAAAATCTGGCATTGGTTGTGCTATTGTTGGAACTCGGATAACCACTCCAGTTCCAACAAGAGGCCATTCATCTACTCTAATTTGTAGGTTAGAGAAAGTTTTAAAATAGGAAGTCTTTTCTTATGCAAATAGGGACCTGGTAAGAAAGCAGGGGCCTGCAGGCAGTGATCTGGAGCATCACCAGATCACAGAGGATGAGCACCAACATGCCCACACATCAGGGCAATCTTTAAAACCAGGCTTTCATGGCACCATAATGTAATGAAAACCTTAAGGCTGGGTCTCTGCACAGGGATGAGTTTAACTCAGATTTTGTATCCAGCTTTTAAAATATTGCTAATAACCCTCTAGTCCAGAGAACTGGGAAGAAGGAATAAAACCAGAGAAATTAATCCTAACAAATTGTTCTCCCAAACAACTGTTTTCCCTTTCATTGCTTTCCCTGGATTCATACATTACTGTATTTGAAGTATTCAGCAAACTGTGCAAACAATGAGCACTTTCGCTTTTGATCCATGACTGTGGGTTGTTTCAGGGCTGTGCATTGGATATGTAAGACACATGGCCTTGGTTTGTTTTCTATGAGCTGAGTTTAGCCCAAGGCTACTCTGGAGAAAAAGAGTTTCCTCTCTGCCTTATTTCTTAAAGCTATATCTCTTCTTGAAATCAGAGAATTTCTCACCTCACTGACCAGGGAGCTGGCTCCTTCCACTCCTTTCAATTTTTAATTTTCCAGTGGAGGAGTCATTCCTCTGTACAAATCTTGCATATAATGACTGCTGTATATGAGCTTCCTGCACTTATTCATGTCATGCAAAATCCCTTGAACCCTTTAGGTACTGTCCTGGGGTGATCACTTTCCTACATCACTGATAGCCTTTGGGAACACCCCGCAAGACTGACACAAAGGGGCAGGATAGAATCATAGAGGCACAGAATCTTTTACGTTGGAAAGGACCTCAGATTGGAAAAGTCCATCAGACACAATCATTAACCCAGCACTGCCAAGTCCACCACTAAACCATGTCCCTAAGTACCACACCTACAAAATGTTGAACACAAACTCCCGCTCTTCCAGCCTGAGCCTTTTACATCACATTCTGTACGTACAACCAAGCTCAATAGGAGTTTCCTCAGCAAATACTAATGTTTGGGTTTTCCATCGTTTCTTGACAGGTGACTCTAGGTCTCAGAGAAACCAGGACAAGTGGAAGATGTTCAACACCTTGTAGTCCCTTAGACAATTACCCCAAAAAAGGCTTCCAGCAGACACTTCCCACACAGACACCACACTGATGGCCATCAAAAACATCCTCTGCTGACCAGTGTCATCATGGTGTAGCTTGAATTCTTTCCTGTGTAGCTGGTGTCTCAAAGCAGCCTTTGAACTGAAATCACCCTATGGTTTTGCAGCTGTGCTGGTCAGTCTATGGTCTCATGTGCTACAAGCTGGCATTGAAAGACTGGGTGTGATCACAGTTATCCTCTCTTGTTGGAGAAACATTAGAGAAGCAGAGCCCGCCAGACCCCAGGCACAGACACGGCGATCTGCAGCTCCTGGTTTAATAAATATTTCCTCATAGACCCACCCCTTTTGTTGGAAAGCTGAAAGTAAAACCTCATCTTTGGGTCATCTGAGTGCAAGCCATTAACACAGATATAATTTAATACTTTTAAAGTTGTCAACAGCCTAGATTTGTTATGGGAGATTTGGATATTTCATGCAGGTAAGTAGGAAGATGGTGTCAAACACGCTTGCAAGAAGAGCAGACCGAACTTCAAACACAATTTCACATCCTCCCCATGGCTGTGATTTGCAGGGGAGTATCACTCTGTGGGACTGCAATATACCAGTCACACTTCCAGCTCCAGATATTTCTGCTCTTAAACACTGGGAACTCTTTCTATTCTTTCTTTTTCTACCTACTTTAGAAAAACAACCAACCTTCCAGAGTAAAATGTAAATGCAATTGAAAACACTATGATAGGTGAAAAAAAATAATGTTATGCCTTTAGTAGCCAAGTATCAAAGCCCTTGGCATGTATTCCTAGCTTTTATAACTAAGGTTATAAATATATCAGATGTTATAAACACAATTCCCATAGGTGTAAGACAAAAATCAGAGTAGACAAAAAAGGTAAGGCCTTTGCCAGTGGTGCAGAATAAGGCTGTTTTGCAGTTAGGTGGAAAATGGTGTATTGATGAGTACATTGGATAACATTCAGTTCTAACTCAGTATTTTATGTTCCCAAACTCAGGAGGGTGGTTTTAGACAGCAGCTACGAAGATTCACCATCTTACACAACTCTTCCAATGTGGTACACTCCTGCTAATGTCCAAGTTCAGCATGGCACAGCATGCCAGAAAATGGGTCTTCTAGAAAGGCAGTGTAGCACATAATGAACACAGGAAGAAATGATAAATCCCCAGAGGAACTCATGGAGAGCACCCTTACAGTGAGGATATTTTTCAGGAGGCCCATTTTTATTTGCTTTCATTATTTAATATATTTGTCTGTGATCCAGTAAAGAAAAATCTATCCATTTCTTGCAAAGTGTGCAGATGACACAAGAATCATAGAGTGATAAATAATGAGAAAAGCAGATCTATTCTACATGCAATCTAATTTGAGTGGTAACTTGACCTCCTTAGAAAAAAAAACCCTAACATATTTCAATGTACAGTTAAACATAACTCTGAATATCCCAGACAGTTTGTACACCGAAGAACTGGACTCTATTTTAGAAAGAGAGAATTAGAAAAGGATTTAGAGGTCATGGCTGATAACCAGCCAAGCTGCACAAGAGTTCCTCATTCAGTTCAAAAAAGAGACAAAAAGGGAAAATGGGATCTTGGTATTTGCAAGCAGGGGACTATAAATCACAAGGATGGAAAGGCAGATGCTCACTATTCTTTGGAATATTAATAGTGAAAGGAGTCAGGTCCAGCTTCAATGTTCACATGTTAAAAAATACTATTGGCAAACAGGAAAGGGTTCAAGAAAGAAATGCAAATATACTTGCAATTGGCAAAAGCTGTGAGATCCTAAAAAAAGTAAATCTCAATTCATTTAATTTATCCAATAGGAGGATAAATGGTGATTTATCTGTGGTTTATAATAGGGCTGGCTGGGTACTCTGTCTCAACAATAGAAAATGAAATTTCCACCAAAAAAATTTTATAAAGAAAAAATAATTTTCCTTCAGGACAAGCAAAATTAAATAGTTCACTCTAAGCCACTCTGCTTCTCATTTTTTTCTGTTGAACGAAACTTTAAACTTCACCTTCTTGTGAACACATTTATCAGTGCTATAGGTACCTGTTTTCTCCTACAGGCCAGCCACAGAGTAATTTGTCACTTAATTCAGAGTTGTATATAACATTACAGGAGCTGTAGCCTAGCCAAGAAGCCTCTGCCTAAGTTGAATAAGGATAGTGTTTGTTCAGGCTGTAATTCCCAAGAGCAATGCAGCATTATGGGAAAATATTTATTTTAAATATGGAACGGACACAAAAGAAAGCTCTGGTCAATCAATTTAGTACATTCATACAAAGGTTCTACGTTAAAGAAAATTATAATTTTGTTTAGATCAGTTTGTATGTTTCCATTCTGTGCTTCCTCTATGTTAATAAGGCTTTTCTCTGTGTGTCATTTGGAGTGAAAACAAATGTTGACAAGTCGCATCTGCCCACTGTGTGAAAATTCCAAATTTTTTTTGGTTTTAGCTTGCAAGTAGCTGTATTATATTTCCTATACCAGGGGGATCTCTGAATTAGTAGACAGAGACATGATATCCAGTAGGTGGAATCCGACACTATATTAATCTGAACAAGATAAATGCCAAGATTTTAACAAGGGAGGGAATCAAACACTGCAACAATTTATCTAGGAATGGCATAGACTCTCTTCCATGTGTGTTATTTAAAGATGGGCTACCTTCCTATCTGTTCTAGCTGGTAATTCAATCCCACAGACTGTGTTGTAATAGATAATAAACAACAATCCCTCCAGCCATAACATCTAAAATTGCAGGAAGCAGGATTGCAGGGAGAGAAACTGCTAGAAACCCTCAGTCTTCAGGACCAAAGTAGAGGGATGGTTACGTTACACCACTGGAACACCTTTCCTTGTCCATCCATAACAACAGCTTCAATGTAATTAAATATTTCATAGAAATACCTTATAATTGGTCCGTGGTTTGAAGCCTGACCTAAGTTTAACATTGGAACTGGTACTGTGTGTCTTGCACTCAAGGAGTCTTTCCCTTGCTTTCTCACTTTTCTGATATTCTGTTCCAAAACAAATAAATAACCTTGCAAATGGCTTATTCTGGTTCCCAGACCAAAGGAGGACAATTAAAGCCTTATGGAAGTGTTTTTAAAATATAGTTTTAATTAGCATAAAAGTATTAAATGGGAACACTGTATGGCCACTTAGTAAAAATGTAATGAAAATAATGCAGTCAACATTTCTCACCTCCAACAGTGTCTCTCTGTCAGTTGACTCCTGTTTTCTGGAGGATGTTGACAAAATGGGCAGAGATGAAAGCCTGCAATAAAAAGAGTGGGATATTCTAAGCTCAAGTTAATCCATCCAGAGAACAGGAAAACCTCTTTCAGTAACAAAAGAGACTTCTTAAGGTCAGTAATAGCAGACTTCACCGACTGACAACAGTCTGCTGAACACAAAGGAAGTGTGACTTTTCCTTTCTCTTTGCCATGGCACAATAGCTTTGTTTCAGCTTGTCGGTCAGTTTGTTTACAAGAAAAGCCTCTTGAGCAAAGAGTACCCTTCCTTGTGCAACACATTCCGATGTGCCCTCTGAAAGGACTCTGCACCGCTGTGCTACCTGATAGCCCTTTCACATGACAAAGTGTTGGGGTTATGTGTCCAGCAGGGCAGCAGGGGCTAGTTAAGGTTTCCAGATATACAGCCCTCAAGCAGGGACCAGCCTCACCGTTGGTTTTCCCTCCGCTATTGCCAAATGACAAAACATTAAAAGCTCAGCAGCACGCAGCACCATTAAACTGACTGATGGCAAGATTCAACCAGAAAACACAGTTCTGTAAAGCTTTCCCTGCACACATAAAATCTGGTCTCAGATTTCCCTGCCCCCTCCATGAACACACATACACATGCATTTCATCATTTCCCAGGAAGCCTAAACAAATTGCATTGCATTTGAAGCACTACCTCACAAAACAAAGGCCTCAACATCTTATTATTCAAACACTTGTGCAACGTTCATTATGAATTCTCACAACTAATTTCTCCCTTTTTGAAGCACTGTAGGAAAATAACAGCCTCCCACTTTAAAGACATGGAAACAAAGGGAAAAAAAGAGGCTGATGTCACCAGGGTTTTGGAGACAGAGCTTGTGTGAGATGCAGCTAGGCAAGGGCTCACGTATCTGGGAAAAACTCTCCCAAACATCCATGGGAGATCTTCACCCACAGCTGAGGAAACAATGAAAACTCAAAATTTCCCGGGTTTGGTCTCACTCTGCTCAGCCCTGGCTGCTCTAAAATTAGACCTGTTTTACAGACTTGGCTTCAGCCGCTGCAGGAAGCAGAGGCAGCACATGCCAGTCCTGCAAATTTATTATTAATAATAATGGGGAGGCACTCTCAGGCTGGGGGCAGCCCCACGTGCCAGCAAAGGCACAGCAGACAATCCCCATGAGGACACGTTTGCCATCTGCAATGACTGAATGGAGCAAGGGTCGAGCAGTGCAAATGTTGTTATGATTAGCCCTCACAGGGGATTTTGATACAAGATACAAGCTGTCTGTTTGTTTGGCAAATCTGGAGTGGCCAGCAGAAATGTATCACCATCAGTGATGCTCCTGTTGGAAAGACTTACTCATGCCTACTGTGGTGTATTTAAGGGGAGAGGTCCCTCCTGGAGAAATCATAAATTACTCCAGGTCCCACAGGAAGGTAGAAAATAAGGCCCATTTTCTTGTGTGACCTGACAGCCAGTTTAACTTCAGGCAGAGTTTTGGTTAGTGCAAGCAGTTCTCAATTGAGTTTGCAGCCCTAACAAGTCGAAGGAAAGGCATTTGTACGTGAGTCATTGTGTCAGCCTTTGCCTGTGCTCCTGCCCCAGGGTGGATGCTGGCAAGACCTGTGCAAAGGCTGGTTGGGCTCTGCTCACAGCACTGCCTACACTGCCAGGGCATCCCCTATACTGCCCAGGGCATAAACAGACCCACAGGGATGCAAGGAAGGAGGGGCCACGCACCTCTCAGTCCTCTGGGGCTCCCTTTCCTGCTCTCCCCTCTCATGAGATTATGGCCTTGTCATCTATCATTAGCACTTCCTCCCGGTCCCTGTGATGCCTGGTAGGAAAGGAGGACCCAAAAGATCCCCACACCCCCTGCCACTAGGGAAAACAGCAGCACATTTTGCATCACACTAAGTGTGGGAGCTCTGTGAAAACCAGAATTTCTCCAAGAAACAGCCCCACTTACACATCTTCTCCCTAGAGAAGCTGGCTCCACATTGCTTTCAATGGCTTCAGTAACAAAAACATACAGCTCTGCCCCATGAAACTGACCGTCACCAAACTAAGAAATTAACTTTTTCTGCAGTGCTATTAAGAACGCATAATGTTTATAGTCCTGACTGTGAAAAAGGCGAGCTTTCCTGAGGTTCAGTAAAGAAGGACTAGTTTAGTCTCTGGTCCCCAGAAGCAGCACACAGAATTCCCCAGTTCCCAACCCCTTGCTTTAGAAATGTTGGCTCAACTGCTAACCCAGAGACCAGGCACTGAGCATTAAAAAAAAAAATTATCCCTCCAAGCATTCAGTAAACAATGTCTGTCCCCAAAATAGCTTTCTAGTTTTCTTATAATGTACTTCCATGTATCAGCTTATGTGACCTTGAACTGGTATAATTTCTCACTTGGGAATTCCTCCCTACTATTTCTTGCTACAGCTCTTGAAGTATGAAGAATGAAGTGCTGGACTGTTACACTCCTTTGTTTCTTCCTTTCATTTATTTGGGCCTTGATGGAGAAAACATATGACTGGATATGTCATTACAGGCAGACAATCTGATAATCACTAGCTGATAGGACAGCAACTCCAAAAATCCTGTCTATAGCCAGTTCATTCTCTTCCTGTAACATCATGACACTACAGGGGTCAGGGATAAAGACACTGATATTTTTTTCTTTTTTTTTTTTCAAAAATGCTGCAGCCAGTGTCCACCAGACACAGAAAGAGGTATTTTGGAGCATTTCACATACAATGACTACCTAAAACCTCTTTACAGAGATCTTCACAGTAGGTCATTTATGTGGATTTGAGACATACATTCTGCTGGTCCTTATGGGTCTTAAACAGATGCTGGTTTTCACAAAGCAGTTGCACATCTTACCAAGGTGCAAAGAGGAAGTCCCAGAAGTCCCACTACCATTTCTCCTGTAGGAAAGGCAAAGGCAGCTCTCAGCCACATCCTCTTTGTGCAAGGGGGCCGTGCTTCTTGGCAGAGGAGATGCTCTGTGGCACTGAGTCACTGGAGTGAATGTGCGTGGAGGAGGTACAAGAGCTGGTCTTCCCATGCACTTCCTCACCATCACCTCTTTCAAGGCCTTCTCTTGCTCTACTGGTTCCTTGTTTGCTTTTCACTCCTGCAATGAACTGTAAGATAGCTATAGTAGCATAGAGGGGACAAGGGGCCTAAAAGAGCCTCTCTCTTCTGACGATAGGGGACAAGAATGGACAAAAACCCACCAAGAGATGCAGTACCTGAGCACTGGGGAGGCAGAATCTCTGGCAGAGCAGCCTCGCCGCCCCCGCCGGGGTTCCCAGCCCCAATAAGGCAAGAAAAAAAAGGGCAGGCGGGGCTGCACGGCCGCTCTCTGATGAAAGCACCTGCGACTGCCATGAAAGCCGACACTGGCTGCTTGCAGTGTCCCTGCCGATCCGGATCCCAAGGCCCTGGTTTACTGCAGGAGCTGTGAAAGACAGCCTCGGGCTTCACAGCAGGAAAAAATACAAGGGATCAAGTATACAGAGGCACCTCATAAAGTACCCCTTCAAACCACATGCGGATTTACAAGAGGGAAGTGAGTGGCCCTCGGGGGGCTTTTACTTGCCTATTAGCACTGGCCAGTGCAGGGTGCACGCCCAGAGCCTGGGATGGAACTGACTGCACAACCCCATGACTTCTTTCGAGTGCAGACAGGCAGCTGCAAACACACCTCTGGGCTGCAGCAGGGCTCCACGGGGCTCCGCTGCTGCACCGGCTCCGGCAACAGCATCCTCCATTTCCACCAACTTCCTTAACACTTCTGTCCTGCGCTGGGGAGCCTCTGAATCACCCCGAGGGGAGAGCTGGGGCAGCACACTGACAGCCGGGGATGTCATCTGCTCTCACGTTCCAGGTAAATGTGGGGCTGGGGAACAGGCACGTCCCTGTCAAGCAAAACACTTAGAACCTGGCAATAGGTAAGGCTATATGAAGACACATAAAGAAAAAAAAAATAAGGCAAGAAAAAAGGAAGAGCAGAATGGAATAAAAAAGGTATGGAAAAGTGCAAGGCTGAAGGGTGGATCTCCCTTTCAGAGACAGGGCAAGAAGAGTGCTCCCTCTGGATCATAGCGGGTTGCACAGGAAGAAGAAATATAAAGAAATGAGAAACATGAAGGAAGGAAAAAAAACTAGGGGTGGGGAGAGATAGAGGAGAAGAAGGGATCTGACTAAGGGAAGAGAAAAATAACATCAGAGCAAACAAATTCAGGAGAAAGGAGGAAAACTATGTGCCGGAGTAGCTGAGTAGGAGAGCAGAGCTGGAGGAAATAAGCGTCCAAATGAAGAGAGATTAACGCAGAATGCTCCCAAAGGAAATGAACTGGGCACTCTGAAACAGTGTCAGACATAAATAAATCAAACAGGAACATTTGGACACTTGGAAAAATGAGAGGAAAAATACAGGGTGATATACTACAGCAGGAAAAAAAGCAGGGTGGCAAGAGAAAAGAAGGAAAAGCTCCTAAGACAGAGAAAAAGAGGGAGTGAGCCAGATAATCCAGGCAGTCCCAACATATTTACATGCACACTTTGAGGTGTTTGCTCTAATGAGCAGTTAGGACAGCAAAGAAAGTACTGAGTAATGCAATCACATCATTTATATGGGCAAGTGGGGATTTTGCAAGCTAGAAGATATATGCACACAATAATTGCGGGTGAAAGTTGGGAGGCCAATAATTACAGCAGTAAATCATAATCCTTTTAATATATTATCAGTTTGATACCCAAGCAATAAATGCATATGCATAAGGGGTTTGTGCTTTAGAAGTGGCAGGAAACTTAACTGCAAAAACAAAGGGAATGGATGAAACTCGGTTCTCCCACTCTTTTGAGAGTGTAATGAAATTCACTCCCTTTCTCTCCCCCATCTCTGTCATGACAATCATTACTAGACTTGGCTAGGAGTTTCACAGTGCAGTTATTTTCTAATGGGAATGCACTTACTACAAAACTGAAATTTTCCACAAGAAGATTTCGATTTTGCTGTAGAGAAAAATCCTATGAGAAAAATTTGAACCAAGTGTTTCATTTTGGGTCACTTCAACCCCAGCCAAAATTAAAAAAAAAAAAAAACGATATGAAAGTTTTTATTACACTACTGTTAGTGGAACCTGGACATTTTCAGCTGGGAATAAAACATCTTTAAAATTTAACAAACCAGTTTACTCAAAATTTTGTTACAGTCATTATATCTGTAGCTTTGTAGAAATACCGTGCATGAGCATGCATGTGCATATTCATCCCCCCATATGCCAACACACAAGTGAATAAAATTGAGGGGGGGAAAAGGAAATAAACAAACACACAGAGTTTATCCTAATTTTGAAATGATTGCAAATGAAAGCCATTGGGTAACCGCTCTGCTAGGCCATCCCTTCTCTTTTTCTGAAGGGACTTGGTGATCCTCTGGCAGAGAGGGAGAAGGGAAAGTTGTTAACCAGTAATTTAGAGCACATATGTAATAAGAAACACCAGTCTATATTCTGAAATGGTGATGGGTAGGATAGCTACCATAACTTTTATGAAGCAATTCCAGTGATTGTCTTTTTGTTTAAAAATATGTTGCTTCCTTCTTATCTCTGGCTGCCCAGTTTCATCTTCCAGCAGTTCACAGGACTAGATCACATCCTTCATCTGTCAGAGCTAGAGAGTGAACTGGCAGAATTTCTGTTCCCTCTCTACGTATTTATAGATTGTGATCAAGTCACCTCTAATCTTTTCTTTGTTAGATAAACAGAACAAGATCCTCAGGCCTATCACAGTAAGACATGTTTTCCAGACCTTCCATTATTTGCATGGCATTCCTCTCTGAACTCTCTCCAGTTCATCCAGCACCATTCTCCAGTTGGGGAAATCAGCATTAAGAACAACACCCTACAATGTTGCCAAAGGCAGATGTAGCCTTCTCTTGCCTGTTTAGCAGCCTCAGGGCGAGCTCTTTGGAGGACAGCCTTTCCCAGCAACTCCTACTTGAGTCACACACAAACACCTCAGTCCCACCTTCTTTGTACATTTAATGGCCAGATCCACCAAACGCTTGCATGTGGTGCAGGAGAGAGGTTTAGAGGTGAGTTGTGGTGTCCTCTTCCCAACTCCACTTATTGTACAAGGGTGCAGGTCACCCACTTGGGTTTGATTTGGGGGAACTGAATCCCTGCCAGGGGAAAACAGTCAGGAAGCTGCTTCCCACACGCATCCCAGCCACTGCCGCAGGCACTAGGATCTGAATGAGCAACTGATGATTAGTCTGGGGAACTGAACTAAGTCTGATTTGACATCAAACACTGCACCACATGTGGAGAGCCCAGTGTGAGCTCCTTTAATCTGCTACTCCACTCCTATTCAGCCAAATCATTTGCTAATGTAGATATAGTTAGTAATGTCCAGAATCTGATTGAAATCCTACTAAAAATAACCAAACTACTTGGTTGATTTGAGCTTCTTAAGTATTTATGTCTGTATTTCACTCTTTTTTCCTTCTGTGTTACTTTTAAGGAACAATTATATGTAAACTCCAAGAAAAACATCTTGAATGGCAGAAGACTGGTCATCACATATTTCAGGACTCCATTCAAAACATCAAACAAATTATAAATTTCCAATAGCAATTGCATTTTCAGACCAATCAGTGTGCCAGCATTTACCCACTTTCAGTGTGATGTGTCAATTTCATATCTGTATACTTAATATTTGTAATTAAGGAAATATTGGGTTTTTAATCAAATTTACACCATATGTCAAGCTTAATGCCACACAGAATTCAAAGTACACTACATCAAATACTATTAGCTGTATCAAATACTATTAGCTGCATTTACCATAATAATCTTGTTTTAAAAGTATATCAAGTTAGCTGCAAAAACAGTTATAAAAAGAGGGGGGTTTAATTATAATCTCTTTCACTCAAGAGTTATTAGCAGTCTGACAACAACTTTCTTTTCTCTAAGACCAAAGAAAGTCAAATGTAAATGCACATGATTGGTGTTCTCATCCTATATGTGTCATACAAAGAAGACGCTATCTTTCCAGTTCTCTCAAACTTTCCTTGTGTTCAATGTCTTCTAGAAAACCATTATTTATAGTCAGAGGAGTTTTTTTACTTGTTCTTTTCAAACTTGTGGACAGAAGTTGTTCAAGCCTCTCATTTAACATACCTACTTTAGGAGCTGCTGTTAAAATATTTTCTTGAATTATTGTTGTAATGGAAAATACATCATCACTAGTTCAGGATTATGTATTTTCAACTGGCTTTTTCCAACCAACAGAGAAAGTTATTCTCATTTTCTCTGTGTTAGTGTAAGTAATTCTACCATTTTTATCCACTGAGAGAAACAGTACTGATAGGTTTTCTTCCCTTGAGTACATCAAAAACTTCTTGTCCTTAACTTGTATGATCTTTAACTCTATTGGGCAAACACCTCTACTTACACTTCTCTTGCTTCCCTTGCAAGTTTATCACCATTCCTATCTTCTGATTTAAATTAATTTTTGTTGTGTCATTCCTTCTTTCAAGTGTACATAGGGGTTTTTGAACAGCTTTCACTTGAGCTATGTTGTTTTGGTTTATAACAACTATGGCTTTTTAGTAAAATGTTTTTAAACAGTTTGCAATTATCATTCACATTTTTCTGTTTAAATTGTCCCAGTAGATCTGACTTATAATTGTTTTCAGCTTTACAAAACTGGCCTTTTTAAATAACCAAGAATCTATTCTACTGGTTCACATTTTCATCTTTTTGCACACAAATATAATCAAGGCACGATCTTCTGCACATAAGCAGACATTTGTTTCAGTTCTGTAATCAATTTCTCTCTATATGTCATAATTAGGTCAGGTTTTTGCTGAAGAAATCAAGTCTCTATTCAGTCATAAAAGAGGATGGACTCAAGGCTCTGATCCATATTTGGCAGAGAAGTCTGGACCCCTGTGGTCTTGGGTGAGCATCCTAATCCCTGAATAATGACCCTTTGAACCCACTCTTCTAGCAAACCTAGCCTTTGTTTTCCAATATTATTCAATCTTATTTAAAACAGAGTTTTAAAATCTGCTCTATTGTAGTTAATTTTTGTGGTCAAAGTTGCACATTCATTTTCTTTTCACTCACACTTAGAATGAGAAAAATATTCAGACTGCCTCAAAGAGATGTTTTATTTAAGTCACAAAGAAAACGAAACAAATATACTTTCTAATTTTTGCCATCCACTTAATATTCTACTTGTGCATATTATCTTACCCAACTGTGGTACTGTTGCATGAAATATACACTCAGTTACCCAGCACTGATGGGTCAGGAAGGGCTAAACTTGTTGGCATCATGTCCTTGGACAATTTAATTTTTTGCTTGCCTGGGAGTCTGATTTTCTACTAAGCAAACGTGTATTGTTCCTTTTTTAAAATTTCTTCTTCATTATGACTTTAATATCCTCCTGGCTGTTCAAACCAACCCCTCCATCAGTAGATCATTTACCTTTCCAGTGAGTAAATTATATCCAAACTTTGCCTGCTTTTCTTCTTGGACAAGGTAGACAAACATCCTCAAAGCCATCCTTCCATCTCCAAACACAGTCAGCTTGCAGCACCCTGCTCTGTTACATCCCAGCCCCTCTCTCCAGGTTGCCTCCTTCTGCTTTAGGAATCCAAATGTATGTCCCAGAGGACCACCTAACAAATTCAGGGCTGTCATCACACAGTCTTCTTCTTTGAACCCAGGGTAATGAAACTTAACAAGACCAGTGGTTTAAGACCTCAGTTTCTCCAAGTCCCTTGAGGTCTGTAATTGCTTCTGCTACCCAGTGCCATCCTCTTCTGAACCTCCAGCACACCATTCATACAAAAGCCCTCATTCCTAGATGGTTCTCTCCCTTCAACAGGGCTACATTCACTTCTGACAGTGATTCTCAGAGATTCTAGTACATGTGCCTTCCTCAATGGCCACGGTCATTACTTTCAGATGGATAGCTTGCACTCATCATCTGTGTTTTTGTCATTTCTGGCTTAGTCCTGCAGCACATCCTTTACATGGGACTACATTGCAATTTAATTGGAAGCAGGTTGTGGTGCAGAAGGCAGTCACACACCTGGGACGTGCATCTCTGCTCTGGGACCCAGGTCAGCTGCTTTTGAGTGGCCTGACTGATTTGAATATGATGGTTTGGGCACAGGAAGCCCAGAGCCTCCAGGGAAGATCCTTCCTAAGACAAATACTCGGTCACGTATCTCTCAGAGATGCAGGCATTAAAAACATTGAGACTGGATTATGTTCCCTTCATTATAACAGAGAAGGTATAGCCAGCAAGATACTCGGAAAAAATCTTCATAAATCCCTTCCTGTAGTCTGACACCACCTGTATTTATTGACTTTTAGACATGCTACAAGACCCATGTGTTGGATCAGCTCTTTGAGGAGCCTTTAGAGGACTGGTTGATGAATGAGGCTCCAATGTTTATTTACTTCAGTTTGGTAGAAGCAGTGAGTCAATTAGATTGCATTTTGGTTTTGCAGTTCTAAATTGGCAGAGTGCTCACAGCCTATGAGGGAACAAGCTTTGTTTATTTTAAATATCTGGAAAAAAAATTGAATAAATAAAATGATGCAGTTGGTGTAAGATTTATGATGTCCTGAATTTTCCATGATTTTAAGTGGTTGGTTTTGTACATGACGTGTTAGTCAAGTATGCAGCCCAATACCAGTCTTGTCTGGCTTTTGAAACAAAAGGTCTTTTGTTGTGGTGAATCACAGAGAAAGCTTTGCAGGTCCTGTTTTCATGATGACACTCACAAGCAAGAATTCCCATAAAGTCCCATCACCCTTTCTGGTGAGGCAAAGTTAGGATTCATACAGCAGATATGCTGCTATCTGTCAGAGTCTGAAAGCCCGACAATGAAAAAAGAAAAATAATTGCTGAGTAGCTTCAATTTTGCCATCATTTTCCACATAAGGTATCCAGTATGTCATTCAGGAATGAACAGACAGAACCATAAAGTCTCTCAACACCGTTCATCCAGTTATGTGCCCCATTAATTTGCCAATCAAATTAACTATCAACAAACTGACTGACTTCTAAGACAAGCTCAGAACTGAAAATTCTATTTGCCCTGGTAATGTTGAGAGCAGATTTATGAAAAATACTCTTACTTTAAAAAATAAACTGGATAGGTACTAGAACACATCATTCATGGATGTTGTACAGTCCTGTGTATGTTAACATCTTCAAAGCAGATACTCACTTTAGCCAACTCCGTGCTTAAGTGTTCCAATAAAATATATCCTGAAGTCACTGGGAGCCTTTCTGCTTGCTTCAGTGGACATCGGAGTAGCTTCTAAAAAGTTATCAAGGCTCAACAAATGAGTTTTTAGAGGCTTTTCTGACTGTTAGGACAAGCTTTCCTTTAAAATAAATTTTGATGTCAGGAAGGCTTCCTAACGCATTACCAAGAGGGCCATGAAATGTTTTGCTAATCACAAATCCTTCCACACCAAACAGAAACTTTCTAATACACTGAATAGCTACAGTTAGGTCTAGGAAACTCTAATTTAAAGCACTTTAAGGTAAATATGGAAATTAAGAGATTAGAAAAGCTTTGTGTTGGATGAGTTATTAACTGAGGTAATCCAGGGCTCCTTACCCATGTGCCACCATATGCTCCGCGTTCTTCCTTAAGCTTATCCTAATGTGTTTTCCTTAAGGCTCTTTTCCACTTCCTCAGTTCATGAAATAAAGCAACATTAGCTCGTCTCAGTGTTAGCAGATGTTGTGAGGAATTATTTCAATGTCACTTTTATCCTGTATCTCTCTATATCTTTCAGCTCGATTGCAGCAAATTTTATGAGGCTTTGCCCAGGAAAAAAAACCCCAAACTATAGGGATTTACACCACACCCTCACTACTATTAAATAAACCTAGCATGAAGCTAAATCAATACAGTCCAAGTATTTTCATACACTTTAGAAGTCTTTTCACATCCTCAGTTCTCCCTTAAACTGGCAGAGATCCAGTTTGGGACACAGTCCATACACTTTATACTGTTCATGTATGGCTCTGATTTGGAAAATCAGAGAGAGGTGGAACCTCAGAGCAGAGAGAAATGATTGCACCCACCACTCCCTGCTTTACAGACATAATAACCAATCTGAAGTTTCAGGAGCAGAGCAAGAAGCTTTAGTTGATGATGATGATGATGATGATTATTATTATTATTAATCATTATTCACTGCTTTTCAGTGGTATTCCTGCCTAAATTCAGCTTCCTAGAAGACAAATTGCAGTAGTTCAGTACTTAGTTCAGTAGAGAAAAGAAGAAGAAACACATAATGGGGAAGTTTTAGAAGTACACTTCCAGTAAATTCTACTGAGCACCCAAAATTTTGACTATCTATGTGAAGTTGACATGATAACAGCAATATTAAGGAGGTTTCTTGGTGGGCATGGGCCCAAAGTTTGGTGAAGTAGGCAGGAAAAAATCATGTGTGCTTCAATGGGCTGCTATTTAAACCTTGTTTCAGATCAGGTAACATTTTATTTGAAGTTTTTAATGTCACTGAAAAAGCCCAAACAAACTTCTGAATGGGACTGGGTACAGATCTTTCTTTTCTCTTATTTAAGCTCCCCAGAATTCCTCCAACATGAAGAGCAGGACTGGAGCACATTCATGTTAGGGCAGAATTTGGCCCACTGATGCCAGCCATTTGAAAATACATACAATATGCTGTAAAAGCAAGTATTTATGAAGACTGGACCGTGAATGTGAGGATAAGGGACTGAATCATATCCTCATCATGAATGAGTGATGACACCCTTTTATCCAAACAAAAGAACTAATGTCTACTGGAAGGATAGCCTGAGGCAGGATTGCTTTAGAAGAACAAAGGCACTTGGTTTGTTGGAGCACATGCAGTAAGAGTGCTGACAGATCAAGCAAAAAACACAGTTTAGCTAAAGAAGGACATTTAGATCTGCCCTGTGGATGGGACCAGGGGTCTGGCATTTACAGATTACACATTGGTTAATGAAACAGAAACTGGTGACAAAAGTTTGATAATAATAGTAAGAGGGGGGGAAAGGGATCATGAAATGTGCAGTTCTCACATGTGGTCACTGAGGCAGAAACATGGTTCACACTCAACTTAAAGGTCCACAAGATATGCAGGGAAACAGTACCAGGTCTGATGGATGAGAGCAGAAAAGTAATTCAATTTTCATTATGATGTCTTCAGCAGCACTTCAGCTGCAGAAAGATACATTTGGAAAAATCAGGCATCAGAAGAGTCTTTAGCTCAGAGGGAAGTATCTCCAAAAAATCAAACTGTGATTTATATGTGAGCAGCAATTAGTCAGGATATTTCCTGAGAAACTCATTCCCTCAGGTGAAAGGCAGTGCCCACACCCTCTAGGCTGCACTGCTGTTCCTCCTGTTCTGCTCTGTCACCCTGCTTTGGCTCCAGCAGCCCCTGTGAGACGCCCAGTATGACCAGAGCAGGAAGTCCTCCTGGACAAGGGCTTAATCCACAAATACCACACCACTTTGAGGAAATTCCAGCGCCCACCTCCACACCTATATGGTAACACCAGCAATTCCAGACCATGCATCCTGGCCCCAAGGCCCACTTCCACCTTGCTAAGGAGAGTTGTCTGGAGACATAGGCGAGAGCTGCATACTTTTAGTCCAATACATGACATTTGTTTTGACAGAAGATTGCAAGGTATCCTGCAATGCTGGTCCTCCTGGCAGGCTGCTGGGTTTGCAACCACCCTCAGCCATTTCATGCCTGGCTGTGCAACTGCGCACTTGTTCCTCACGAGCCCTTGCTTGGGAGATGAGGGCCCCCGAACCCACGCCCCAGGAATTCAGCATTTGTATGATTTATACGTGCATTTTACGTATGGGATTATGGGATACATATATGTAATGTAGCCATGGCCCTGCCCTCCCCAGATGACAACATCGCAGCGCAAACATCACGGCATCACTGATGCCAAAACACAAACACCATAAAACAATCATCACGCTATTGGAGCTATAAACATCACAACATCAGCCTGGGTCCTAACAGCCTTAATTCATTCCTTTAGGCAATGCTCCAGGAAAAAATGACAACAACAAAAAAAATAAAAGGGGGAGAGAGAAAAAAGGGCAGGGGGATGGGTGGGTGGCATGTGCAGGTAGGGAGGGGGCACCCAAGCAGCCCCCTTCCCCTGGGGTCCCTAAGGGGGATCTGCACTTTACTAGAACTGGCTCTTCTCATCCCTGATTCATGCATCTCAAATCAGGATAAAATCCTGTAACCACATTAGTCAATCCAGACATATTCGTCCATTACTTAATGCATTACTCAGATTTCAGTAACAGAAGGTATGTGATCTAGAGTCAAGTTCTGTTATGCTTGGATGAAAATAAAAACACCAAAAAAAGATCGTGGTAACTGCACCTGTGAGACAAGATTCACTGATTTGGGGAGTGATGGCTATGAGTTTTCTAGCAAGTAATTTAAAAAATACATGTTTCCATTTACATTAACAGCTTCGTTCTGATGATCATGTCAAAGGCCTAATTGACTAGCAATGAGCTACCTCTGTCAACAGAAAGCAAAGGGACATTCTCCTCATCATTATTTCAGCAACTAGGTTTGGTCCTGTCCAATTTTTCCTACAGTAGCAGGATAGCATAGAGGATCTGTGGCTGTCCATTACAAAACCAAAATAGACAAGGGAAAAGCCAAAGTTAAGGCAAGAAAATCATGCTCACTATTTCATAGTCCAATTTGGAGAGAAAGAAGAGAAAAAAAAGTCTATAGCTGAGTGTTTCGATTTTCGCTCAAATTTATCTATCAGAGCTTGTGTGGGCAGGAGCATAACTTGCTTTTTTGCAAAGAAACATCTCCCAAAGGTTGCACGTGATTTGGAAACAAAGAAAATAAATTTCAAAAAGGTAACACACCTCCACTGCTCCTCGCCCACTCTTGGTTTGACACCCGGTTTGGACTTTAGTGAATCCCTTGAGTCATCATCCACGGTTCTCAGCAGCATGAATGCTGGCTGCTCCCTGTGACCAATCTGGAGGTATCCCTGCCAGTGGATACAGAGGTGTTTGCAGCTTTGCTGTTGCAGCTCAGAAAGTCTCCTTGGCCTCTCATGCCGTGCCACCAAGGACAGAACCAGACACATGGAGGTAGGTGTTGTTTTTCCAATGTTGTTATCCTGGTTCCTGCCCCGGCTTTCTTATCTCTCCTCTCCAGTCTAACAGGGCAGCAGCTCTGAGGCACTCTGTGAGGGTGAAGGGAATGAGATGCTTTTGGGGACTAGGTAAGAGCCTTAAGGGACTCATGCAGAGCAGGAGGAACGTCCCTAATCCTCAGCACCTTGGCCCACCTGTGCAGTGCTGCTCTTCCAGAGGGGCGTTAGGAGAGAATCTGATAAAAGCTAAATCAGAGCTAGAAGTCTCCTGAGTCCCACCAGTATTCATATCCCTTCATCCTACCACCCCTGCACCCAGCTTGGTAGTACCTCCTCAGCTAACCCTGCCTGATCTAGTTTGCTCTGGCCCACTTGTGGGGACCAAATGTCTTGCTTACTCCAAGTTCAAGACAGCCCTTGCTGTTGGTCCATGCTCTTCTTATTCAGCACAGATCAAATCAAAGAGCACATGGATTAAATGAGAGAAGATGATCAACACTGATAGTGAGAAGAGACCCTAAAGTCATCATTATGCTTGTATCAAATAAATACCCACACTGTGACCCCCAAACATAGCAAAAGCCAGGAAATCTGCTGGAGCTTAGTTCCATCTTTCACCTGCTCCCTCATCACCCTCTCCTCAGCATGTTTGCCAGCATTGGGCAGAGGAATTCAGCGCAACCACACCCTGTGACCCTGGCTTCTGACCTCTTCCTGGTACTGCCCACAAGTGGGGAACTTCAGTAAACCCTGCATGCAGCTCTCTGAAATTTCCTGTCAGGGTGACACATGCCACTCAGAGCCAGTAACAGGGACCTTTTGAGGCTGACTGTAAGTGTCAATGTAGAAATACCCGGAGAGTGTTTGGGAGGAAAACCAGGAGGTGAGTTTGTGGGACTTCATATCTGCAGCCTTGTCGATGTGTGTGTTGAAATCTCCCAGGATGACAAGTCAGAGTATTTCATCACCATTGTCAACAAGGTATCAGTGAACTCCTTTATGAACCCTTTTAGTCTGTAGAGGTCTGTAAATGAGCATAAAACTCCATGTTAGCTTTGGCTCAGGTTTCTATTGTCAGATGAATGAATTCAAACCTTACCCTCAGCCTCAATTAGAGCTGCCAAATCCCACCCAGAGGAACTATCTGGGGCAGCAAACTGCTTTATCAAACCTCTGTACCCCTGCACTTAGCTGAGCTTTTTGCCAAGTGCTGTACATGATCTCCTTGCTTTGGAGAAAAAAATCATGCACATCCAGGAAGGTTCACAAACAGCACAGATCCTTTCTAATCCTGTTTATCAAGCGACAGGAGACTTCCCACCCCGGGGGACTCTATACTCGCTCATCAAGGGCTACCAAACTCTCCCATGACTGTAATCAAAATGCATAGGTTGGGGCTTCAGCTGCTCACCTCCAGGAACCTGGAAGTGTTGGATTTTTTTTCAGAAACACTCAGCCAGATGCACCCAGTGTGTATCTGACTGAATGTTTCTGACTGGTTAGTTTCTTCCTTGCCTAGCTCTGAAGTTTTGTCCCAACTGAAAACTCAGATAGCACAAAAAATTGCCTTTTCTTTTTCCTTTTTTTTTCTTTTTTTTTTCTTCTGTGGTGTGATTTTTTCACATCTCATGAGATAGCAGAAGTACACTAAACCTTTTAAAGCTTTTTAACTTTTACAATTCCGTTGTCATCTTGGAGAAGCCACCTCTCCCTGTGGTTCTAGCAGACATCCTCTGAGAAGGACTCAGACTATTTGAGGGCTCTTTTCTGAGACCCATTCTGCCCTTATTTGCATCTTCCCTAGGTCTGCTTAAGGATTGTTTTTGTCCTACCCAGGCGTGTATGTGGAGCCCTAGATAATGAAACCAACAGTAAGAGTGTGAGTGCCAGCAGTATCCACAGCTCCTGATAAACAGAAAACCAGGGCCAGCCGTGGCTAAACGAGCAGACAGTGACCTTGCTGCCAAGTGAAGAAAAGCACCCCTTTTCTTGCTCATAAGACATGGGCTATATGTAAAAATAGCCGCTAGTCAGCAGCAGCATGTTGCTCACATGTGTGGGCAATATGAGAACAAGTTCATTTCCAAGCCCCCTTTCTCCTATTAGTTCCTCATCTTTGATTTTATGTGGGTTATCCAAGGATGAAGGTTATCTGAGGACTTATTTTCAGCAACAGATATTTTTAAAGGGCTGGAGGTTATCTGAGGTTTAGCTTGAAAATAACAGTACTTTGGAGAGTTTGCAGCCCCGCCTAGTATCATTTAGTTGAAGATATGCCCACATGCACAACTAGTCAATTCACTCTGGTAATTTAACAGTGTAGCTGAATTCTTCACTGATGCAATGGTTTCATTTGCCAGCTTTTATAAATAACACTTTCTAAAAATCTCTGTTTACCCAGGACATCCCGGCTAACAGTGTTTTGGCACAGGGTACTCGTTCCTTCGTCATTTTGTAGCAAGACCTCAGCATAGCAACACACACAGACATGAAGCTGTCAGCCCCTACAAAACTTCAGTTCAAAACACAGAGTAAAATCTTCCTCAATAGCACTCATTATCAAACCTTCCTAAACCCATTCTTCAACTTCAACTTTACCATCCCAAAAGATTCAAATTAATAGTCTCGGGTTTTCTCTTCAAGGCACCCAGTGGCCACAGACTGTCATCTAAAGTTCACATGAAGCTGTAGGAAGAAGGGTGGTTAACACGTGCACTCTTGGCATATTGAAACTACCCACAACAGGGCAAAAGCCTGCCTAGGCACAGAGATTTCCTATAGGCAGATCCTAAAATCTGCAATAGACTCACCAAAAAACTAAGGGGCTGGATAAATTTCATTGCAAGAAAGTACTCTGAAGGACAGTACACACTTGTTTACCTTCTTTTTCTTACTAAAAATCCAAAGAAATATTGATGAAAGAAAACAGAAACTGGAAAGACTGTGGCGCCATCTGACAGACTGTCCTATTCTCCATATCCCTGAGGAGAAGAGGAGGGAGCTGCAAGGATCAGAGTTAGTCACCTCGCCCAATGCCAGCTGGATGGGGCTGGGATATCCTGATGACGAGACCAAGCTTGCCCCAGGCAGGTTTCACACCACTGTGTGGTTGTACATCTCAGGCCATGGAATGAGCTGGAAGAAACTTCTCCTGCAATGCTTCAGGCAACTTCTAAAACTATAAAAATAGCCATGAGCTGGGACCTTGTGTCCCATCACCTGCACGTAAGCAAACATTGGCAACTTGCCCTTTCCATCAAAACCCATGTCTGCCTTTGTTTTAATTGAGCTGCTGAAGAGAGGACACCGATGTGGTTAGAAATAGCATATTGAGAGGTCAAGAATTCAATCTGTTCTAGAGAGGCCTGCTGCTGGTTTTCTTGGCAGGGCTCGCAGGGGCTGCCGTCAGCCAGTCCCCAGGAAGCATTCTCACTCACAGAGCAAGGGCGGTGCGAGTGGCCAACATTCAGGCTTGGCTGCCGAACCAGAAGAAGGTTTTCAAAATGTCAGCTTGGATCAACCTAAATCATTTTTCCAAGGCACAAAGGGATGGAGAGGGAGCTGAAAAGCGTCCTTTACTTCTGTTTCACATCTCACAGTTTCATTTTCAGTTACTGGAATGAAATATAGAGGGAACAAAAGGCCAGGCAAGTCCTGTACCTTCCCTACACCATAGCCCAGCTTTTAAGGAGTCCAGGATATGAGTAATCCAAATTCACTTATTTTTCCCCATTAGCACTTCCCCCATTCACTTCACCAGAGTGTCTCAGAAACCTTTCTCATGGCTTTCTGGCCATGACCCACCAGTCAAAGCCAGCTGGTCCCCAGGACAGACCAAAGATTCTCTTTCCAGGGTATACCATGCCGAATGTACTCACTGGGGCTCAACGTGGGTTCAGAGCCACTCAGACACTACTGCAAATGATACTTGGCTGCCTCATACATTCCATGCATGCTCTATTTACCTTGTGATTGCATGAGGGTGTTAAGACATCACCATGAATTTCAGGAGTGCCCTCTTGCACACACAGTTTCAAGCACATGGATTCATGATTCACTCAAGATGACTGCAATCACATGAATGGAGTGTCTTGTTTCATCTTGCTTTTTTTTTAATTTCAACTGGAGGGAGACAGTCCATCCCTACGCCCCAGGCTCTGGCCTACTGCTCCACACGTCTGAAATCTGATGACTGTGTTTGGTTTAAGGCTGGCTGCAACCTGCAAAGACTTTGAGAATTTAAGCCTTGCTGTACTTCAGTTCCTCAGGATACTAAGCACCAACAACTAATCAGAAATAGCCTTTTGGGGTTGCTGTGTATGATGCTGGGATTGTGCAAATCCTTGCATTATTCTCAAAAGGAAAAATACAAATGGACTTGAAAGAAAAATACCTTTCTAAGAGCAAGGCATCCTGCTGAAGGCACCAGTATAGGGAAGGGCAACATTTAGTGCAAAAGAAGTGTTCAACGTGTGCTGTGAGGAAATCATTCAGCATCAAGAGAAGGCAGAGAAACAGACAGATTTCCCTTCAGAAAAGATGCCATGGTGCTGTGTTCAGTGTTCAACATCCCCATGCCCTGGGCAGCAACCAGAAATCCTTAATATTAATGCCAGTAAAGGCACAGAAATTGCTTTCCTAAGTTACAAAAACAGCCTGGGCTCCAGGGGATTCCCTGTCCCTCTGAGCACTTTGTGCCCATCTGTGTTGCAGATAGCAATCATTATCTCATCCAAGAGAAAATGAGCAGCATTTGCAAAGAAAAGGCAGAAGAGCAGCAGCCTTTGCCAAACCAAAGTGGGGCCACCAATAAGAAGATGGTTATTTTTCAATAAGGGCCTATTTTTGCTAAAATGTGAGAAAATGTGTGTCATTGTGAACAACCACACAAACACTTACAAAATATTGGCATCCATGTGACACATGACCTTTTTTCCTATAGCAATTTTGTTCTAAAGAAAAATATGTATCACTGGCTCGGTATGTTTCCTTAGCGTTTAAGGCTTATATTAACATGACAGTATCTTGCTGTATCACTACAGTAAGCTTGTGTCAGCACTTCCATTGCAACTAACCCTCTTCAGGACTGTTTGTATGAAGCAGGATATGTAAAGGACTGTTAAGGGGCAGAGTTTCAGTCTTAATTTTGAAAGCATTTGTTTTGTTGAATCAGAAGATGTACAGGCTTCTTGGCCTCACTTTTGATCAATCATGACTTAAATCCTTTTCTTGGCAGTAGTGGTTTTTGTGGATGGGATTGTGGCTATCTTTTCATGACTAGGAAAGGAATCTTGCCAAATAACATGATTGTAACTTTAGTTTTGCAGCAGGCACTGCTATTCCTGAAGACCCAACTCTTGCCTTCTGTGAACTTCTGAGAAAATCCTGCTTAGCTTTTGTTCATATGTTTGCTGCTCTGTAGAAAAAGTGAAAAGCCCAGTTTCTGAGAGAAGACAAGTCATGTTAACTTTAAAGATTCTGATACCCCAAGTCAAATGTAAGAACAGAAAGAGCATTCATTTTAACTAATATTTTCAGCCTGTAACTTTTCATGGTTATATATATACATATATATATATATATACATATATATATATATATTCAACTGATATATATATTATATAGAAGATATGCATCTCTAAATACAATTTTTTATATACATGTATATTCAGGCGTATATAAAATTAAATATATTTAACAAATATTTTCAGCCTTCAAAAGTTATAGGCCTGTGACAAGATTTGTGACATTCTACAAAGAGAAGTTACAGTGTTAGCAGTGTACTTAAGAAGAAAAGGCAGAAAACCCTGAAGTCCAACCTACATAACCACTGTGATTGAATCAGTGTTTCTGACCTGAAGTATGATTACAAGTTACAGAAAGAACAGCAGTTACACCTATGGCAGCCCAGGGTTTCTGATCGGTTTGTGTACAATGCACGTGTTCAACAAAGAGGCAATCTCGTATTAGGAGTGTCTGTGGACTGGCAGGCCAGACAGCTGGAAGTCACTGGAAGATTAGAGGGTGGTCATGGTTATATAGAGGAGTATCTTTATATCTATTCTGATGTGTACCAGAAAAGAAACTTCCCCATAAATTAAACAGTTCTGTCTCAGCCTATAACAACAAGAGAGCTTTTAGAATATGAGGTTTTGCATAATTTGGGGAATAGTTTTCTGTGTAAATTTCTAAAGCCAAAAGAATGGAGACAGTAGTAAAAGTCGTTTATAGTCACTATCAATAGTGTCTGATAAGCCTAAATATTTTTCTAATACTCTGTATTGTGCTAGAGATGTAGCATGTATGCAGAGCTGCTTCACTGTGAGAAAGTCTTTATCTGACATCAGAGGGGACTTCATGCATCTTTAGTAGTATTTCAAATTACAGCCTCAAATATTTTTTAAAACATAGGAGAGATACATTGGGAGGTACCCACAGGTTATTATTTCCTTCTTTGTGGATATTCTTTTGGGGTTGGAGAATAAATGAATTGTTTTTCCTTTAGAAAGAGAGGCGAGAGAGAGATAGTATTTCTAAGTGAATGAAAAAAGAAATCAACATTGAGTGCAATTAGCAGATTTAGAGGAGTAGTCATAAAATCCACATGACCTTCATAACACATATTACTGTGTGTATTATTGTGTATATTATTGTGTATATTAGTGTAAAAACACACGACTCTCTTGATAGACTGCGAGAGGTTTGTTGTGCTGCAAATTAAAATAATATCGCAGACCAGGGAGGACATGGGCACAACCAGCCATGAGCAAAAGCACCTGTCCCCTACCAAGGACATGCAAAGAGGGCAGCAAGCAAGCTCTCCTTTCTCCTTCTCAGGCTGGGGCACTAACACAAAGGGAGGGGAAACTCTAATCCCTCAGATATGGAGAAAAAGGTACTTGCTATCTCCATAACAGAAAATAATTCAGAGGCGTGGAGCTAGATCCCGAGGTGTCAAACATGCTGCTCACAGCCAAGTGCCAGATCCAGGAGGTGGCTGGAAGTCCTCACAAACACCCATTTGCCCCCTGTTTCCTCCTCCCTTTTTCCAACCTCAGCACACTGGTCTTTCTGGGCTGGTTTTCAGAGGTGCCTGTGGATTGAAGGGGCAGCCTAAGCACCTGAATTCAGCAGTCCGGATTGTCTGCCTGGGACTGTTCATCTCCCAGGCTATCTGTCAAAAAACTGAGTCTAGCTCTAGTCCTGCTCCCTTGCAGGGAAAGGGAACACTTGGCTTCAAAATAAAGGGCTGGGGAAACACAGACTTATTTTCAGAACCCAGTCATGTCTGTTGCACCTTTACAACTGACTTCTTCCCCTTTAACACCATTTCTTGAAAAATCCCCGTTCTTTTCCCTCCTTGGTTGTTTCATGGCTGTGAATCTCCCTCTAAAATGAAAATAATGCACATCGCAGTCTTCTTGGTTGTAGCGGCTTTGATTGCCAAGTATTTTCATGCACATTAACAAAGCAAAAACTGAAAACTGGCACAGCTTTCTCTTAGTTCAGTTTGTCCTTTTAATACTTGTTCTGTGGATGCAAGCCTTACTGTCAGGTCTATTCTTTATGAGATGGAAAGAAGCTCTTCTATTCTTATAATGAGTTTCATTGAAAAGCAAAGCCACTTCTCTGCATTTATTTAAGTGCAGAGCTAGAATAGAGACCAGCATGATGAATTTTAAACAGAGTTCACATCTGGTCCAGAAACCACAATCAATTTATTGCTGTATCTGAAACATTTTCAGCATCTGTCATATAATATATTTTCACACGTTTCTAACAAGACATTTTCTTGGACATAACATAGACAGGTATATCTGTCAGTTCAATTTCATGCAAACGAAATAGAAGAATTTTTGGCATGGTTTATTATACTGTCTTTGGAGCAGTGTAACTATCATGTGAAAAGGGTATTATTTAAGGATGCCAGAAGCTCAGCAGTTTCTTCCAAAATGTGGAACTACTGACTACACAGCAGATTTTTTTTTTTCTAAATCTATGCCTCTTTTTTTCCATTTTGATAGAATCCATTATCCAATGATTTTGAGGGAGAGGTGTGTACCTAATATTATAAAACCTATCTTAGCTCATTCTGGAAACTCTCATGTTTTATGTTAAAATGGAATCTTCCACTCATGATGGCTATTTAATCACAACTTTATTCAAAGTTTTATTAAAAATTAAATGGCAATACAAATCGTATTAAAATTCTTAAGAGCTTCACATTTTCACCCAAACCTGTCATGGGCTTTCCCACACAGAACCACAGATGTATCAAATAGCCTGACAGCACTGCAGCCCTATAAATAGGTACGCCAACTTGCCCCCATATTGGCCCCAGAACAACCATTTACCACCTCATTTTTGGCTACATAAACTGCCTCTAAGCACTTTCTCATTTGAAAACCCTGGGGTTCCTGTAAGAGCACTGCATCAGCAGACAAAGTCCTGCACTCCTCACCCTTTCCCCTGTGCTCACATAAGATCTTCCACAGCCATTACTTCTCTGATTAAACAAATAGAAGGAAATCAGGGGTCTCATGTCCTAGTGATAGTTTACTCGGTTTGTTTGCCCTTTATTATCCCAATTAGGCTGAGAGAAGATGAAATTTGTCGGGGCATGCTGGGGTGCACCCGCAAGTGAGCAAGCCTGTGCTTTTGCTGTAAGCACACTCCAGAAGTGGGGAATCATATGGGCCTGCTGCATAACAGTCCCCTACTGTGGGAGGAAGACCTTTGGATGATTAAACATCTGTTCCTATTAAATGAATGTCTGCCATAATTAAGGGTGACATTTAGTTCCTTGACCCAAGAAGGAGGACCATACTTGACTATCAGGGCCAGGTAAAACAACATGGTCCCTTCCGGGCAGAGGGGTCTTGGTCTTTTGAAATTGGCTTAAGCATTGGCTTTAAAACTGAGCAAAGTAAACTATGGTTGCAGAAGACACTCAGGCAAAATGGATGGAGGAGGGGTAGGTTTGTAAGCAGTGATTGTCCAAGGCTGTTCACGCCACAGAGGGGATGGGAATGGAGACCTGGGTGCCACAGGGCTTGGTGTCCCTATGCAATAAGATGTCATGGGCTGGAGGGTCACAGCTGAGAGGTAAACATAGGCCCTGGTGATCCCATACCAGTATTTGCATATTTTCTTAGCGTTGCAGAAAAGCAAAAGAAGAAAATCTTGTGAGGACAGAAAGCAGCACCTCCCCTGCACCCCCATAAGTCTTGTGCCTCAGGGATGCTCAGCAGCTTGTTTTCCCATGCCAAAATCTGTGTGGGAAGTGACAGTGCGGCAGGGGCCAAGGCAGGACAAGGTGGGTTCCTTTTTGCTGGGCTATGGTGCTCTCAGGCTTATTGTCACCTCTGACTTTCTCCCCCAGGAGCTCTAGAGCTCTAAGGCTTGACTCAAACATGGAGCTTGAAAAAAATGTCAATTTGATTTCTATTAATTTTAATTTTTAATAAATGTTTTATTGACTTTCTTGATAAGGCTGTGACAGTTTGAAAGTTTGTTTTTATGAAGCTGAGGTATTTATATAATTTAAAGACCTTGTGATCAAAACAAAACTTAGGAGCCTGATTCATACTATCATTGTTTTATTTTTCTCCACTATGAATCCAGGTTTTCACAAGCAAATTGTCTCAAGATATTTCATGTGGGCTTGATTCCACCACAAATATAAATGTATTTTCAGTGAATGTGCCACATGAAGCTTGCCAGCTCCTTTGAATAAGTTTAACCATTTGACTTCTAAATGGTGTAACAGGTATATGGTGCTGAGAGACTGTGTCTCGCCTAATAAAGGTATGTTTCAAATTAAAGTGCTGGTATCTTAGTGAGACACTATTCTTAAAAGAAGTCCATGAAAGTTGCAATGGCACAGACCAGGAAAGGGTTAAAGTATACCTCCTACCGTGGCATGCCCTGAATTAATAAGAATTAGAATTTCTTCAAGAGAGAAATTAGGTGGTAGCTAAAGTTTACTTAGAATAGAGCTTTTCAATATTTATTTCTAATTATTTTATCCTGAAAAAGAGGATGCAGTATTTCACCTGTGACTCTGAAGAACTCTACTGTCTTCATTTAATTGCACTATTTTAAAATAACTGTAAGTTGGCTTTAAGTACCAAGTTACTCAATAAAGTACAGGACTGATGAGTTACAGAAAATCACCTGTGGAAAGAGTAGATTTTTATCTTTTTCAAAACACTGTGAGATGTGTTTCTAAGATTTATAATTTCCCTAGAAGCTGGAAATCCAACTTTCTCCAAAGGCACGGAGAAGTCAAGGACTGCTGTGCAGCAAGAAAGCCAAATCTGTGGAAGAAAATAGACTCTTGAGGAAGTGGAACACATCTATTTACACATCTGCAGTCATTTGGGACAACTGACGTTCAAAAAAGAAAATTCTCACATATTTCTCCCACTTAAGTCATAAATAGTTGAGACAAGGTCCTCACCTGCCTTAAATTTTGCTAGTGTGCTGTAAAGAGGTCACAGGCAGCAGGGACTTGGGAAGCAGATGGATGGTACGGAGTGGCAGGAGACAGCTGAGGGGGTGAGCACATCCCCCGGCACGTCCCATGGGCAGGCGTCAGGTGAGCGGGGCACGGAGCGTGAAATCCTGGCACTCCAGCGGCAACCGTTCCTAATGGCCAGGCTGGGATTTGACAGACAAGTCTGAGCCTGCATCGTAAAGCGGATGAGCAGTGCCAGGCTGTATCAGATTAGAAGCTGCACAGTCATGTTTAGGGTTGCAAGTACTTCAAATCTAAATGCAATGATCAATTTTCCCCTCTCTCCAACTGTGCAGTTTTGCAACATGTTTTTACTGTCTCAGCCATCAGTGTTGATGCTGAACATATGTATAGCATGACAATCCACAGGCATCTCGTGCTGTAATTCTGCAGTGATAACTCAGCTGTCTCCAATACCACACAATAGTCGTAGTTTAGTGTTAGCAAACCTGGTACCCTGTATTTCTTCAGCTTTTATTCCTTGCTGTTTGTACACATTACAGGCTTGTTTCCTGTCACTGCACATCTTGAAGTCATAGGAAATGCATGTGAGTACCCAATGTGTCTATGATGAGCCAAGTTTGTGAGTTAAAGCAAGACCCCTTAGACAACTTTCCAAAAAATAATATGGCCCATACATCTCCAATCTCAAAATGTGACATCATTTACCATATCCAGAATTATGAGTGAATATGAGCAAAAGAGGCAAAAACTCATTGTATGGCCTTTGCCAGAAAGCTCCATGAAATTGCTTCTATTGGAGCTTCTAACCAAAAGACAAATTAATCAACGCATTCTCATCAGCCCTGAGTAGGCCAGCTCACTTTCTCTACTACCCTACACAATTTGGTTGGTTGTCAGGCTGGGTCTGGTCTCACTGAGTATTGCCTGTCCCTCTAACTCAGAACAGAGGATCCCTTGAAGCTGCCTCAGGCTGTAAACCTCAAAAGGCTCAAAGGGAAGGATAGACTTAGTATTATTGCCTACAGCTCTGTCTGATTTACCACAACTGTTCAACAAATGTTGCTCCTTCCTAGGAGAAAATGGTTTGGCTAAGTCACCACTGAAGACATCCATGTCCAGCTGAAATGCAACAGAGAACATTTTTTTTTTTTTGCATGCTTGCAGCATCAGGACTCAAACTCATGACAAGAACTATGCAAATAATTAGATTTTTTTCATCTCACTAGCCAAAACTTGTTTGGGGTTTACCAAAACCATATAATTTTCAGTGTCCCTCCCAAAGCACTTAAAATCTTCAGTCTAACAAAAGGTTTATTTCAAACAAAAGTAAATGCAAAGCCTTTTGTTTTCCTGTGGAGTGGAGAGGGGAAGGGGAAGTACTTTATTATTTTTCTATTTTCTCTAAAAATAGAAATCTCAAAACAAGTGCAAGAATTATCCTTTTTCAAATATTGAGTCGAAAATGTTTTGTTTTTCTCCTTTCCCTCTCAGCAAATTTTAATGACTTAAAAGTGCATTTTCAGCAAGAAAAAAAACAACAGAATTTCATCCAGATCGACTTTTGAACCATTGCTTTGAGGAAAAGAAGAAAAAGCCCTTTGCTCTTCTGTCACTCAATCTGCAGCCCATAGATAACTGGGATCAATACCACAGCTGGGAGTAGTCTGCAAAATCCTTGCAAAACAGTGAGCTTGCAGAGCAACATGGTCATGGTTTTCCATGCAACCGATGGGTGTACCAGTGTTTTCCAAGAGAAAAAGGTCAGAGTTGGCTCCCTACCGCTAACAGTTTCCATGAGGATCATCCTTAGGCTCTCCAGTTCCTCTGATGAGCCTGTTTTTTTTAAAGGTATTAAAGTTTTGGTGAAATATCATCATCTTGTGTATCTAAATATTCAATATTAAATACTGGATACTTTATCTCTCTTCCTCTTTCCCTTCCAACTGGTAAACACCAATGGGACACAAGATGGCAGTAGGTTTTCTGGTTTTCCTTTTTTAAATGAGGGCGGAGGTGGTTGTTAGTCTGAAGAAGCCTTCCCTGCTGCATCAACTCAGAATTAATTGTGTGAACATACCTGGCAATTATCCAGTAACGAGCAGAGAACAGAAATACAGAGAAGGCCTGTTTCTCCTCACTTACTCTGATCTGTGTATGGGCACAATGGTGCATGTCACCCAACGCATCTGGAAAATCTCATCACAGTGTCAGGCAATATCTATATCCACCTCTGCTCTGCTCAGACACAGATACACACAGTTAGAGGAGATGACTCCCACCCATAGACACTTCAGTGGCTAATAGAAAAATTTAATACAGAAGCATTCAGTGTGCGCTTCCCCACTCCCATATATTTTGTTCAATAATCGTGTGATGCCAAAGGAGTAAGGCATCCCAGAGTCCTGAACTTCCAGCTGAAATATATAGTCCCCAGGCTGGCAGGGGAAGCACTCTCCTTCTGTGGCACAACAACTCTTTGTGTTGTGTGGCCAGGTTTGGGTGGTGCTACAGGGATGGCTTCTGTGAGAAGATGCCCAAAGCTTCCCCTGTGTCTGGCAGAGCCAATGCCAGCCAGTAGACACCAAGATCAGTGGAGAAGGAGAGGCAGGAGGTGCTCCCGACACTGGAGCTGGGATTTCTGTCCATGGTGCAGACCATGGTGAAGCAGCTGTGCCACTGCACCCCATGGGGGACCACAGTGATGCAGAGATCCACCTGCAGCCTGTGGAGGAAGCCCACACTGGAGCAGGTAGATCCATGAGAGGAGGCTGTGACCCCATGGAGCAGGGTCCTGGCAGGGACTTGCAGACCCATGGAGAGAAGAGCCCATGCTGGAGCAGATTTCCTGGTAGGACTTGTGACCTTCTAGGGGATCCATATTGGATCAGGCTGTGCCTGAAGGACTACACCCTGTGGAAGAGTGACCTGTGTTGCAGCAGTTTCTGGAGAACTCGTGCCCATGGGATGGACTCATGTTGGAGAAGTTTGTGGAGGACTCTTTTCTATGGGAGGGACCCCATCATGGTGGATGGAGAAGGTAGAGCCTGGGAAGGAGTTGGCAGTGGGAGGAAGGTGTTTTACAGATTTATTTTACTTCTCATTATCCCCCTCTGATTTTGTTAGCAATAAATTCAATTAATAACCCCAAGGCAAGTCTGTTTTGCCTGTGACAATATTCAGTTTGTGATCTCTCCCAGACCCCATTTCAATACTTGAACCTTTCATTAAAGTTTCTCTCCCCTGTCCAGCTGTGGAGGGGAGTGATAGAGCAGCTTTGGTGGGTGGCTGACATCCAGCAAGGGTCAAAAAAGTATAGTCTTCCTTCCTTCAGCCTCATCGGGGGAGATGGAGGACACTTGTTGGTGCACCAACAGAGATGGACCTACAGTGCTGAGGGATGGATGTTGTATGCACAGATCCCTTCACAGTGAGTGGAAATGAACCATACATTCTACCAGACCATGGTCCTCTTAACATCCAGAGGGACATCTCCTGTGCTGCGTAGTGACCACGACACCCAACCCAGTTGACAGGGAAACAGTTCTGGGCAAGTACAGCAGTGTCACTCTGGCATTCACTGGTCAAAATCCAGTGAAGTCATAAAATACCACTTCTAAGAATAAAAATCAGGGTGCAAGTTTTGAGGACATGTCTGGGATTTGGACACCTCAATTCTATTAAGTTTTGGTTTTAATCAACTAAACCCTCAGCTACTCATTTGAACATCCAGGCCTAGAATTCCAACACTCATCGGCCAATAGGAGTCTGTCAACTGGTCCCAGAGGGATGAGAATGAACACCAAAACTTCCAGACCTTGACAGATGTCATCTCAGGTTGGATCCATAATTCAGGAAGTACATTCATCATCACAGATTGGAGCTGTACTTTAGCCACTACTGAAGTTACTTTAGCCACTATGACCTGCACAGCAGAGGCAGCTATAAGTAATGAGATAAATTGACCAGAAACTGTTGTAAAGGGATTATTTGGTCTGATTAGTTTCTGTAAAAGTTGAGTAACAAGGAATGGAAAAAAAATTGACAAACAGTTTTCCAAAGGACCTCTGCTAGCAGTCACGTGGATCCCTCTACTCTGCATCTCTGCTGGCTTCTCCAGTGTTCTCTCAGACATTTCATTCCCCAGTTCAGCCCTATTTCACTGCATTTCCTTCATGCAACATGAAGAAAAGAAATGTAAAAGATACATAAATCTGAGCTGGGAATCTCCTGAAAGCTCTTAGCCAGATGACTACTTGAGTGAATTTTCTCGTGGGCAAATCAAACCTTCCAAAGGACAATTTCTGCCACTAGGAAAAACCTATCAGTGAAGTGCTGCAGGAATTGAAACATAAGTCAGCTGTCCCAGTAAGAGGCAAAAAATTGATGAACAATTTATCTCTTTTTTTCCCCCACAAACTGTCCTTTCCACATCAAATCTCAGACATGACAGCAATACAAAGAAAACTTCCAGATCTATAGCAATGTGTTACAACAGAGCAAGCTGCTTTTCAGGGCTGGAAGTCTGGCTCTTTAAACAAGCACTTGCACTAAAAACCTGTTTTAAAGGTTATAGAAAGCACACTCTAGCCAATTTGCTCCAAAATGTGAAATCAAATAGACTGTGCAAGTTCAGTATCACTAAGGCTGGTGAATAGTCCGTGGAATGAAATCTCTGCCCAGAAAAATACCCTGTGTATATAGTAATGCTGTAGACACCCCTGAACAGATGGGACCCAGAAAGGTCCATGACATCTAGAGATGAAAATAGCTTCTACCAAAAAAAAGGCAAGATCGCAGGCCTGATTCTGATCTCACCTTGCTGTAAATCATAAGTCACTCCATTCGGGCTGTAAGTTAAGTGAAATCAATTTAAGACACTTAATTTTTAAGGAAGGATAATTATCTTATTCCCTCCTTTCCAATTTGAAGCAGCCCATCAAGAATCCAGCTGGCTGCAGGCTGTAAAAGAGCAATTCTCTGGATGAAACCAACCCTTCTCCCTCCTTTAAATCCCCTGCCCTCTAGTAAAACACTTTAATAATGTGTAAGAGCTATTTTTGTTGGGGTATGCCCAGTTGTCCCAGACATAATATAGACTGTCTCCCAGTCCAAAATCAACTCAGGTGGCCACTGTGAAGCTGTGAAGTCAGAGACATGAAGCATGGGAGCACCAGAAGTACCTTCCAGAACAAAGGTATATCTTTCCTTTTTCTGTGTCAAATCACCTGCAGCCAGTGGAGATTCGGCAAGGAAATAGCTGCCTGGCCTGTTGTTGGCCTCTGAAGACATCTGTCTCTGAAGGGCTCTGTATTTAGGTAACAATCCATTTTCAAAACGACTCAATTTCTTTGTGGAAAATTTTAAAAATTACTCCAAGATATATTTCTTCCTACATCTGTCAGGGTAATGTTACACATCCTGATGTGCATGAGAGATGAGCAGGGTCACAGATGTGTCTTGGTTTTGAGCCAGACACTACCAATGTTAAAATGTGCAGCTTCTGTGTCCAATCCAGCATGCAATCTAAAAGTGTAAAAACGTGTGCAAACCTCTCATTTGCCTGATTGCAATAGCATTAAACCTTCTCCAAGTAGGGTTAATTCTATCTTTTTAATTTAAATGAAAATGTTCTCCTTTTCCCAGGCGGGCTTATAAAGTCATGGGAACATATTCTGCTGCCTTCCTGACATAAATCAATGGATATATTGGAGGGTCAGGCCAAAAAATATATACATTCCTTGCCCTTCAGCTCTATTTCACCCATAAGCGTTTGCCCACATCCTGGAACAGAAGAAATGTTTTCTTTCCATTGAATTTCCGACTTTCATATTTCTACAGAAGTTGGCCATCACCACACAGTTGATATTAACAACTTGACCCAGAATCTGTTAGGAAGAGAAACTCTTTTAACAGAATGATAATTATAATTCATCGAAAAATGCCTACAAACAGAATAAAGTGAAATACAAAGGAACATTTTTCTTGAGGATACTATCTAATACAAACTGTTTTCCAGTCTTACTCTCCTTCAAGTATACCACTCTTTAATAGTCAACTGCCAGCTTATTCATCCTAATCCTCTTCAGAACATGAACAAAATCATTGCTTTGAATATAACAAAAGAATAAAGATCTATGGAAAACCAGACATTTCTTGGCCAAGACTGTGTAAACTCTGACAATTAATAAATTCAGGCTGCTGGAAAGTGCAAGTTTATGTCCTAAACTACCATACACAATAGTTACAGGAAAATGTTAAAAAATGTATGCTAGAAGGAGAGAAAATCAAAATTTAAAATTCAAATTAATTGCATGTAACATGCTGTAAGGTGTATCTATCATTCCTGTGGACCACTGCTCGTCTGGGGACCTGTGCATGCCCAGCAAGCCTCTGACATTATTCTTTTCCATACCTTTCATAACAAGAATATTTCTGCCAAAAATAGCATTTTTTCACCGTAGTATTTTCAAATCTATCTTGAACAAAACTTTGAAAGTTTCTATAGTGCACCCCAACGTGTTCTGTGGCTGCGATGTATCATCTCTCTGCAGTCAAAGGAACATGTATTACTCTGGCCACATCAATGTAAGAGGGAAGTCTTCAATGAACTCACCTTTAAAGCAACACTCACAGTAGCAACCCTCACCACTCCCTTGCCCCAAGGTAGGTCTCAGGAAAATTATCATCAGGATTCATCACAGTGCTGAGACAGGTTTTCATGCTCAAATGTGGGACAACTCTTCCTGACATCTCACCTGATGATCTGAAGGACCCTGCAGACTAAAATGTCACTCTTGGAAATAAAATTTAATCATTTACTCTGATCGGCTCTAATCTCTCTTATTTCTTAACTGACCTCACACTTTGCAGTTTGGACAGCACTTTTAGCAAGGTGAATGCTAATACAGCTGCACTGTTTCTAGACAGTGTGTCACTGCAGCAATAACAGCCACTTAGGGACATTTCTCTTTAAATAGAAAGTTTCCAGGCAGTAAACAGGTTGTCTGAGTTATTTTATTTTATGTGTATTATTATGTATTACTACTTTGATGATTTTTTTTTCCTATTTTCCTTGACATTTTTACTCTTCTCAGAGGTACACAATAAAAGGATAACGCAAGCAGTAAAGTATTGCAAAATCTATTTGGATATTAGGGAAGAAGATCTTATGAAGAAGGTGGTCTGGCATTAGCACAGAGGTTGTGGAGCCTCTATTTTTGGAGATATTAAGAATCTGACAGGACATGATCCTGAGAAATGTGCTCTAATAGAGCTGGAATTCAAAGTCAGCCCTGCTTTACATGGTGGTTGGACCACATGACCTTCAAACATCCTGTTCACCCAAGATTATTCTATTAACACTTCTGTGTGAATGTCTCTTTAAACCTTAATCGTCATGGTCCCTCCATTTAATTTTTCAGCTTTTGACAGGTTTTCTCAAAGGTCTCCTCCAGTGTTTCAGAGATTTTGATGCCTTGAGGAAAGACAAGAAGTCCTCTGGGTTTGCATATGAGCCCATCAGGGCAGACACCTGTGTGTCACTGCTGTAGCATGCCCACCCCTGGCTGACACCAGACCCAGATCTCTCTCACGTGCAGCCACCCAGCAGCTGTGGTCAGGAGGCTGTGCAAGGAGCCCTGGCTCCCCATAAGCCTCTGAGGGCTCAGGAGAAGCTGAGTGTCCAACATCAACCCACATCCTAGACATCCATCACGAGATGGTGAAAGCCAGTGGGTTTGGGCTGCCCTTCTCCAGCAAGGCATCAGGCTGAAGCAGTTGCTCAGCAAAAGTCTGAAGGCTGACTGTTTTTATGAAGGTAAAAAATTTCCCCATGACACATGTCAGTGTCCAGATCTGGTGAGAGCTAAGGGAGAGCTCAGATAGAAGGTAAGCTGAGAGCACAGCCATACCCCAGCACACCTGGGGACCTGCGTAGTACTAGAGAAATTACTTTCTTTTTCCTTAATAAAGCAAAATAATTTATTTCCTGGCCTTTGCGCTTCTATTACAAGCTGTGTAAATGGCTTTGTTTGTTTGTTCTGTAGTTTTATAGCTAGATATTTTTGTAATTAAGGGTGTTTTTAAGTGATATGTGTATAAAATTGAAGTGGGCAAGTGGAAAAAATAAACAGAAGGAAAGTTTTTAAGAAGTTATTTGAATTGGCTGTGATATTCTTCCCCACTAGCGAGTGAGGTTTTAATTAGCATTGAAAATCATAAGTAACTGGAGATGAAAGAGCCCTATTAGGTCATCCAGTCCAGTTCCCTGCCAGTTCAGAATTGTGCCCAACAGTGTATTTCCCAGTGTTTTGTCAAGTCCAGCACTAAGCCTTTTCATTACATGAATAATATGCTCTTTTGAAGTAGCAGGAGGGAAACTGTTCACAAACCATATCCAGGCACTTTCTTACAGTTTGTAACAACAAAAAAAAAAATGATAAGTGAAGATTCAAGCCAGTATAGAAATTTATATGCAGGACTCCACATGGGGTACTTACTCTCATTATTCTTATAGGGGAGCTCACACGTGGCTGCGTAAATATGAACGAAGGACTAAATGTCATAGCAAGGATTGCGGGAAAAGTGTTTAACTGCTTCACTGAAATGATTCTGAAGGGGCCCAAAAGAGGGAGAGAGGAGGAGCTGCAAAGTCTTCACTCAACTCCTCCTGGCCTAGGTCAGACTTCATCCCGCAGGAATATCTTGCATAGCTCAGTTGAGTTTTTAAAAAACCTGAGCAAGAATTAAAAAACAAACCAACAAGCAAAGAAAAACCCTCTAGAGCATATGTCTCAGGTGACAAATCCCATAAAACAAGCAGGCAGCAGTGAGTTGTCAAAGAGAGGTGTGGGTTTCTTTCAGACCAATGACTCAAACCAGAGATCAGGGCAGCTAGTACAGAAACTACAGTTTGGCAGATGGGGACAAGGAATCCTTCCATATCTGGTAGCCAGGCATCAGTAGGATTTCTTCAAAATACCTGTGACATTTTTCTAATATAAATGCCTTGCATAGAATATAACTCTTTATACATTGTTATAGTAAAAATTACAATCAGGGAACTGTGACAGCAATTGTGATCAAAAAGACATCAGCATGAACAAAAAAACCCCATTTTTAACATTTAGCCTACTTAAATACAGTTTTATAGAGACATAGTTCTGCAAACAACACTTGACAAGGGCTACAGAAAATCTTTCCAGGTAGGCAGGCAGGCAGAAATAAAGAGTAAGAGAGAGAGAGAGAGAGAAAGAAAGAGAGAGAGAAAGAAAGAAAGAAAGAAAGAGAGAGAGA